>JAWDJV010000254.1:0-25213 GCA_033119285.1 Teratosphaeriaceae sp. CCFEE 6253
CAATCGATCACGAGCTGCAGGTACGCAGCACGCTAGCGGCTAAATGATTCAAGCTCCCACATGGCATTGCCGCCGCGCGCGGCATCTCTTGCCCAGCAGCCTCAGTGTGGACTAGGATGATGGAATGCTGGCGGGCGAGCCGGATCGCTTGTGGCTCAGTCTCTTTGCCGCTTCCAGGCTTCCAGGACAGACGCGGGCGGCGGCGAGGTCGTCCGTGATCGCACGGCAGGAGTGCGGCTGGAGAACCGGTACAGTACCGTGATCGCCTGTCCACCGTGGCCTGATACCCTTCGGCCCGGTCTCCGATCTCGATGCTCACTCGAGGTGCGGGAGTGGCTCGCAGATGGAAGGGGTTTGTGCCAGCGATTGAAGTCATCCAGAGGCTTGCCAAGGAAGCGTGGCTGCCCGGCATGAAGCTTGAGTGATCACAGCCAAGCCCGTGCCTTGAAAACAGATCCCAAGCAAACTCAGAGACGGCCACATTCGTGCTGGCTGCGGTGAGGTCGGTGACAACCAGTGTCTCCAGAGTATGACATCTGTCTACGTCTCTAGGTACGGCCGCTCACCCAGCAAATCCACCCCTGGCCATCTTCCTCGCCCGCTGATCCCGACGATTATGGTTCGCCCGACTGCCCTTCCCCGCCTCCTTCCGCCGCTGCGCCTCCGCCGTGCCCTGCTCGCCAGAGGGCCCAGCGACGCTGCCTCCTCTCCCTCTCCCTCGTCCTCCCCGCCCCCTCCCACCCCTACCCCTGTCAAACCCGCCGTGGCCACCGCCGGGTGCATCCGAGTCCTCCATCCCAGACCCCTCCCTGTAAGCACTCCCCGCCAACTGCGTCTGCGTCCCATCGAACGCCCCCGCGCGATCCTGCAGTCGTCGCAGCCGCCGCGGGTCCCGCTGCAGCATGATGGCCCACCCCTCGATGGCCTCATCCGTCATCCCCGTCTCGGCCTTCAGTCCCGCGCGCGCCTGCCCGCGCCTGATGTCGAACGTGCGGCCGAAGAGCTCCGGCGAGGTCCTATACGCGGCGAACAGCGCCATGTCGTTCTCCTCCTGCGTCACTCGCGCCAGCGGCCCGGGCTCGCCGTCCAGGTGCGCGGTGTCGATCGTGCCGCCCACGTCGTCGGCGTCGTAGGTGTCGTCGCGCTCGTCGTCGTCGGCGTCGAAGGCGGCGAGGGCGGAGAGGATGGCGGCCTTGTTTGCTGGAACGGACTCGGCGCGCTGGGGGCGTTTGCCGATGTGCAGGCGGGATGCGTCGGCTGCGAGGAGGTCGTCGTCGTCAAAGACGTTGCGTCGGTCGGGGACGAAGGGTTCGGGTGGTGGGGGCGTGGAGCGGGGCGCGAGGTGGTCGACCTGTTGCTGTGGACTTGGCGCGAGTGCTGGCGATTGCTCGGTCCGGTCCAGACTTTGCAGGTGCGGTGGTAGTGAATCGTCGAGCAAATGCGCAGTCACTTGCTCGACGTCTTCGTTGTACTCGTCTAGTAGCCGGAGGATGAAGGCGGATCCGAGATCTGGGAACAAGTCCTGGACATGCGTCACCAGGCTCATGCGATGCATATGCATCTCCCCATCTCCCTGCCGTGCCTTTCCTTTTCCTTTGTCGGTCCTCCGCCGAGCATAGGTCCTCGGTCGCGCTATGCTCGGCGTCCGATATGTCTCTAGTGTATCCAGAAGTTTCGTCAGTCGGCCGACCGCCTTGTCACCCATACTTTTCCTGAGCTTCGGAAGGAGAGGCGTGTTCGTCACGAGATCTGCCAGCAGCGATGGCATGCCCCCCTGATCATCCGTCTGTCGCTTCAGAGCGTACAAGCAATCCGAGAGCGCGGAGATGTTCGGCTGCTCGAGGCGAACGAGACTGGTCAGGCAGGTGTAGGCCGTGCTTGCCAACGCCTTCCTCAGCTCGGACTCCGGGAGGGCCTTCGGGTAGGCGGTGGTCAACGCGTCGAAGAAATCCGACCCGGTCACGAAGAACGCTCCCACGTCCGCGGAAGCTCGGAGGATAGGCACGAGCGTCATGAGGTCCTCCATTGCGGAGTTCGGATTGAGACCCTCCAGCTCCTTGGTCATGCGCTCTTTCTTTTTCTGCAGAAGGGTTCCCAGTACTTGCGCCTTCCGCTTCCAGAGAACGCTCATCAGCCGGGCCAATGCTGCGCTCCTGATATGGACACGGCAGAAGTCCGAGAAAAACCCCAGGCTCAGGAGAGGTGATGGAACCGCATCGTCCGCGGTCATTCGATCGACCAGCATGAAGCATGTCTTCTGCAGAGAGCGGCCCTTAGTCCCTGAGAGTGTGCCATTGGCAGATCCACTGCTGACGACCTCCCGGTAGAAAGGAGGCAGGAAGGGGGATAGAGTGCCACCGTCGCCCGCTGCAGAGACGAACGCTTTCGCCGGTAGTCGCAGATTCGCCTCAGCGAGAGTGAGCCATGCGTCCAGACAGGATTCCCACTCCTCTGGTGCAATGCTGAGGCGTATACTGGAGGGCGGAAGTGGGGCCAAGGGTGGGAGTGCCATATGGCCGACTGATCCAGTATCTTGGAGTAATCCGGTGCCCAGCACTTGATTTCTCTGAGCAGTTAACGAGCCTGTACGATGGCGAGATGTGTTGTTTGTGCATCATGACTTGCGTGCATGTGAGAACGAAGTCGACCGACCCGATCGGGCAAGCGCGCCAAGACTTCACTCCCACGACTCAATCTTCAACGTTGGCGATGCGAATGACCTCTTCCTTGCACCGATCATCACTTTGCCGGATTACGCAGTAACCGAGGTGGGTCTCCCAGAGGACTACATTCGAGGTGATCAGATCGCTAATCTGGTCCTCAGTCGTGATCGGACAAGCCAGCAACCACCGCCAACCTTACACCCTCCCCCCCGGACCACCCAGCGAAAATGTCCTACAACGACGCGAAGAAGGGCGGGCAGCTCGACCAGCCTAAGATCCACAAGATCCGCATCACCCTCACCAGCCGCAAGGTCTCCTCCCTGGAGAAGGTCTGCAGCGAGCTCATCGAGCGCGCCAAGACCAAGGACCTGCGCGTCAAGGGCCCCGTGCGCATGCCGACCAAGAATCTCAAGATCTCCACCCGTAAGACGCCGTGTGGTGAGGGGTCCAAGACGTGGGATATGTTTGAGATGCGGTAAGTCGAGATAGCGAGTGGAGAGGTGGGGTTGGCAGGGGGGCGTGGGCTGATTTTGCGGGTGCAGCATCCACAAGCGTCTGATCGACTTAAATGCGCCGACGGAGGTGGTCAAGCAGATCATCATCAACATCGAGGCCGGTGTCGAGGTCGAGGTCACCATCGCTGCCTAAGGATGGTCGACAGCAGGCCTCAAGGAGGAGTGCAAGCAGGAACACGAGTATGCAGTCTATAGACATGCTCAATGCACCCAAGCCACCACATTCCGGCGCACGCCACAGAACTCCTGTCACCGTCGTCTTCCTTGTCGTGAGCCACTGTCATGGCCTGCCGTCAATGCTTGCGCGAACCGAGCTCATTGCTCACGACTGGAGATGACTCCTGTCAGGGCATGCAAAACTCGTTCTTTCGACCCTCAGGCAGTGTATTTGTGCTTGGCAGCGCAGTGCTGAACACACAACTCCGCGGCATGCAATGCATGAAGGATTGGTCGATAAGCAATGGGTATCAAATGCGATTTCTATGTGGCTGTCTAAGCATGCAGTGCAATCACCACCCGGCGCAGCTGCGCCAGGATCTCGAGAACAGCACCCTTCCATCCCCGTTACCTCCCACCAATCTGCCCCGAGGGCACCGGCTTGATCCAGCACACGGCGACATTGATCACCATCGCCATCAGTCCGATGATCCACAGCGCCTTGCCGTAGTCCGGCGCGTTGTACCGGAACACAATCGCAAACACAATCCCGCCCAAGTTGCCGCACGCGCCCGTGAAGCCCGACACGACACCGTTGGCATGCGGGTGCACGTGCGGCACGAGCGAGTAGTTCAGCCCGTTGGCGCCCTCGAGGAAGAATCCCACCAGCAGCCCGACGAGCAGCACGACGGTGTAGAGATCATCCGGGTTCGACGCGCCGAGCGCGACGAGCACGCCGCCCATGATGATGCTGTAGGAGTGCAGCAGGATCTTCTTCGACCACACGCTGCCCGTGGCGTTGTAGGCGATGTCCGACACGATGCCGCCGAGGGGCCGGAAGACGACGTTCATGAGCCCGAACATGGCGGCCCAGTTGCCCGCGCCCTGCAGACCCAGGAACTTGAATTTCGAGCCGTAGAACTGGCCCAGGATGCTGTTGATGGAGAGCTCGGCGCCGAAGGTGCAGAAGTAGCAGGCGCCCGTCACGAGCGTCTGGGGGGAGAAGATGACCTTGGCCATGGCGCCGAGGGAGGGCTTCTGGATGACCTCGCCGCGCGCCGTGTCGAGCATCTGCTGCTCGCCGACGACGTGCTCGTGGTCGCCGAAGGTGCCGCGCGTGCCGTCCAGCTTCTTCTCCTCGTCCGCGATGCCGGAGGGCGAGGGCGATTCGGTGCCCGCGTCGGATTTCTCGGCGGACTCGCTGACGGCGCCCGGGACATCAACCACGGCGCCCTGCACACCGTGCTGGCGGAGATTGTTCTCGGCCGCCTGCGTGCGGTCGGCCCAGTTGCCCGTCGGGGTGTCCGGGCAGCAGAGGACGAGGGCGATGGCGACGACGGTGATCATGATGCCGGGCACGATGAAGGAGACGCGCCAGGCCTTGTGGCTGGGCAGGCCCTCCGCGACGAGGGACTTGTAGACGGCGGGCATGACGAAGTAGGTGATGCCGCCGCCGGCGTTGCCGAGGCCGGCCGTCAGGGAGTTGGCGGTGCCGACGATGTTCTTGTCATAGAAGCCGGTGGTCCAGACCTGGCAGGGGACGAAACTGCCGCCCAGGATGCCGATGAAGAAGCGGAGGGCGTAGAGCTGGTTGACATTATACGCCGTGCCGGAGAGGAAGGTTGGGATGGCGCCGATGAGAAGGCAGCCGGCGAAGGTATACCGGGGTCCGAAGCGATCGCAGCAGGGTCCGGCGACGAGACGGACGAGGAGGGTGGCAACCAGCGCGATGATGTTCGAGTTGCTGACTTGGATCTTGGTCATGTGGATGTCCTTGGCGATCACGTCGCTGAGCAGCGGCGGGAAGGCATACCTGCGGACACTCAGTCAGTGAATGCGTCTGGAACGTATTCGGGTTGCAGACGCCTGGCTCACCATGACAGGAAGGCGATCATGAAGCCGAACCAGGAGAAGAAGAAGACGCGGCCGTAGACATTGACGGGGTTGAGGAGGGGCACGGATCGTGCTTTCCGGTTGATGGGGTTCACCTCCGGGGCGGACCACAACACTGATGGTGAGAAGCCCATGGCGGCGGATCGGCGAGTGAGGTGCTGGTGGGTTGTACTCTCACTGTCGGTCGATTGAGTGACCACGGTGGTGAGTAGTGAATGCTGAGTCTAGAGCGCGTGATGAAGAAGGCCAATGTTGTGGTGGTAGAGCGGATCCGTACAGTATCTTAATAGTGATCGGCCACTTTTGACGTCGTTGCGCATCTCCGGCAGGGTGCACACTTCCAGCGCTCTGGCACGGTCGCCCGTCTCACGCAAGTCCGCGGGCTCACCCTTGTGAGGATCTGGAGTGCGGCAGCGTTATCGCCCCAAGCACCACCAGGCGGTCCAGGAGAGGTGCGGGAGGGCGCGAGGCTTGGCTGATAAGGCAGGGGCGGGCCAGCCCACGCACAACATGCGGTCTTTGCGGATCAGCCACAACCGATCGGATAGCTATAAGGCCGTTGCTGCCGCTGTCTAGATGCGCCGCCGCGATGGTTCGGTTCGCCGTTTCTCCGGTGTATGAAGCCTGGTCAGATGAGACGTCTGGGCCTGCGTGCAGCGCGAGCAGAGGTTGTATGCGCAGGAGTATCCGACGATTGCCGCTCTATCTCGCCAAGTCACCCAAGGGAAAAAGGTCGATCGGGCTGTTCGACTGAGCGTTGCCAATCCGCTGCACGACACGCAGTAATTGGTGGAGCGCCGGGTGCCTGTGGGCGTGGAGCGCGCAGCGACGAGGTCCCTGAGCGGCCTTATCTTTGGCTGGCGATAACGGTTCCACTTTAGGACGAGCTGCATATTTAGCCTCCCAGAAACATCTCAGCGTGCGATACGTCGGAAATACGACTTCCACCCCGTGCCAGGCCTCCGTCGTCTCTGATCTTGGGTCGCTGTTGGCGACAGAAGCATGTCCCCTTCAACGACATGGTATTGACGCCAAGGACGGCGGATGGTATCGGCCTCGCCATCTCCACGGCCTCGTGGTGTCTCACATACGGTTCGACACGAGTAGACGTGCTTCGAGGGGAGCACGCCCGTCGGCGGCCCACGGAGCGTGTGTTTGGGCGCTCGTTCACGGCTGTTCTGGATGGGACGTGCCGCAGGTGAGGTTGAGATCTTGCAGCAACGGCCAATCCCGCAACTCTCTCGGCAAGCCGACGGGATGACGGGCAGCAGGAGACCGCCTCCGAGTCTTCATCATCACCTCGTGCATGCATGAATTCATCTATGTATGACTGTGACCTCTGCCCACACCAGCCATGGTCACAGATCCTCGCCGAGATGCGAAGCACGATCACGTCGAGTCCATCGTCAAGCCTCTGTGGCGTCAGAAGATGACAGCCTACGGCTGCCCGACCGCTGGCGTATCACACACGACACGCAGAGATGAGCCTCTCACTGCAGCACCAGTCTACTCCCGACAGGCACGAGATGCGAATCTTCGCCACGACAGCGCTGTGATCAGAGATCGGCATCTTCGGCGAGCCTGACACTCCGGTCTCGGGCGCGGTTGCAAGCGCATTCCGCGGCAAAGTTGTCCACAAGTGGCAGACGCGAGCGCATGGCAGCATGTTTTCATTCCTCGAGCCTTGGCATGTACAGGTAGTAGGTCGTCCTCCAGAGCGAGATGCGTGGTGCTCTGCATCATCGCTACGCGGGCGCATTCCCTTGGCTATTTTCCAACTACAGTCACTCCTTTTCGCACATTCGATTCATCGACGCGACGGTACCGCAGAGGACGACGAATCTCTTACTGCCATATCGAGGGACGCTAAGATGTACTGGCGCAGCGCGGCGGCGCTCTCGGTCGCGTCAATTGGCCTGATCGATGGAGCGTATGGTCAGCTGGTCACGATAACAGAGTTCCCCAGTGTGTGCAGCGCGGTATACACGACGGGCTCCTTGTCCATGACTGTCGTTCAGTCAACGGTCACCGTCGAGCCGCAGCCCTGGTCAGACTCGGGGGCGAATTTTGGGACGTCTTTTGTCATCGAGATCGCGTCGTCAGGACTATCAGCCTCGACACGCAAAAGGAAGGACGGCCCACAGACGCAATACCTAAAGGCCAATGGCAACACGACCTCAGACGGGCTGTTGGCCACCCGGTACAAGATCGCAGGTGACCAACTGACAAGCATCAATGGCGGATTCGCGTCGACATCGGCCAACGTGGCCCATGAACCCTTCGCCCTGTCATCTGGTGTAGGGAGCATCAGCACTAGCTTCTCGGTGAAGAACGGAACAATCACATGGACGAACGCTGCCTTCGTCAACGGTACCGCGGAGTTCTTCGTGGTGCCCGCCGATGCTGCCGACAACGCCCAGGTGGTCGTCAGATTCGGCGGCGCTGTCGATCCCAGCTGGAGGCGGTTGCGCCTCTTGGGTATGCCAGGTAACGCCACCGCTCGAGATGAAATGCAAACGCTGACACGTTTTAGTATCCGTGGTGACACCGCCCAACAACGCCACTCAGTCGACCTCTGTGGCCACCAACATCATCGTGGGGCCGTCTTCGTCCTACAACTGGACCAGCCCAACCTCCGCCACCCCTGGCTCTCCAACCTCCACAGCAGTGTCGCAGAATGGGCTCTGCGGTGGGAACAACGGGCACTGGTCGTGTCCGGGGGCGGCCTTCGGCAACTGCTGCAGCTCGTACGGCTACTGTGGCTCCACGGACGACTTCTGCGGCTCGGGCTGCCAGACTGCGTACGGGCTGTGCTCGCCGCCGAACGTCACGTCGTCCAGCTCGAGCGACGTCATGTCCTCGATGCCGTCGATGATGTCGACTTCGACGACGTCTTCTGCAACCTCCAGCTTCAGCGTGCCTCCTGCGCCTACCTGGGCCTGCCCACAGAATGACCAGCAGACCGTCCAGAGTCTCAACGGTGTGCAGTATCAGCTGGGATGCGGCAAAGACACGACGGTCGGGTAGGCACTCTACCCCGTTGAGCTTCTGTCTTTGACGACGATTGCTAATTCTACGACCCAGCGCTTATGGCTCGTCACCTGTTCGAAACTCGTTCGACGAGTGCTTTGCCCTGTGCGAAGGCTTCCCTGGTTGCATGGCGTTCACGTACCAAGGCGGCAATAACGGCGTAGGCTCTGGCATCTGCTTCTTCAAGAACCAGCCCGCGAGTTTCGCCCCGGGGAGTCCGGACCTCGTGGGCGCGATCCGCCTCTCGCCGATGAGCATGTCCACATCCACCTCATCGGCCATGACTACTTCGAGCGCAGCCTCCCCGAGCGGAAGCGCGGGGTCCACTGACTTCCCCACGACGTTCCCCGGCTACAATACTACGGCCTCCAATACCTCACTCGTCGTGGGCATCCCGACAGTGTCTTCCATGAGCATGCCATCCATGTCGATGCCTGGTAGCGCGGCTCCTACGACCACCACCGCCTCGGACATGTCCGCCTCCAGCTCCGCCTCGATGTCCATGTCCATGTCCATGCCGATGTCCGCGTCAACCTCCGGCCCCAGCTCTGCATCCACATCCGGCTCCACATCGACTTCCAGCGCGGCGAGCAGTACCTCGTCGCACCCCGTCTCGCCAAGCGGGCATTGCGGTACCGCCGGCAACGGCGGGACGACCGACGGCTACACCTGCAGCGGCTCCGCCTTCGGCACCTGCTGTAGCGCCAGCGGTTTCTGCGGCAACACGACTGACTACTGCGTCGCCGGCTGTCAGTCCGCCTTCGGCTCCTGCACGACCCAACGCGGCGTTGTCATCACCGTCAATGGCCAGTGCGGAGCCCAGCACGGCAACTACACGTGTGGCGGCATCTTCCCCGGGTGCTGTAGTACCTCGGGTTACTGCGGGACCGACGCGACGTACTGCGGAGCCGGGAACTGCGATCCGGCGTATGGGAGCTGCGGTACGACTAGCTCCAGCAGCGGCGGGATGTCTAGCACGGCCACGTCCACTCCGATGACGAGCAGTAGTGCGAGCTCCAGCAGCTCCGGCACATCTGGATCCGGCAGCAGTCGCAGCACTTCTTCTTCTTCTTCTTCTTCAGCGTCGAGCTCAGGGGCAAGCTCGACATCGGCCAGCAGTTCTTCATCGGCGACCAGCTCGGGCTCCAGCTCGACTTCAGGCAGCAGCAGTTCAAGCGGGTCCTCGAGTAGCCCATCTTCCAGCAGCTCCGGATCCTCCACCGGGAGCAGCAGCAGCTCTGGGTCTTCCACCATGACCAGCAGCAGCTCGTCATTCTCGTCGATCCCGGTACCGACATCGACTCCAACCTATGCATGCCCCGCGGTCAGCGGCCAGACCGTCTCCGACCAGTACGGCAACGCATTCGTCGTGCAATGCGGCGCCGATACGACCGCCGGCAACTATGCCGTCGATACGGCCACGAACTCATGGGACGACTGCTTCACCTTCTGCCATACTGAGACTTCCGGGAACCAGATCTGCACGGGCTTCACGTACGCCGGAGCCAGGAATGGCGCGGGACTCGGGCAGTGTTACATTAAGAACGGGGCGTCCAGCCCGAGCGGGATGCAGAGCTTCCAGCCTCCAAATGGCGATCCCTCTACCTTTGTTGGCGCAATCATGGTGCGCTATCACAATGCGACGGGCGATACGATCTCGTCTGCCTCGGCCTCATCGACATCGAGCAGCTCCAGCTCCTCCTCCACGTCAGCCACGACCGCCACAACAACCTCCGCGACCAGCTCTTCAATCTCCTCATCGAGCGCCGCGCCGTCGATGACGACGACCTCGTCCTCGCGCTCCACGAGCTCCACCTCGTCCTCCCGCACCTCCACCTCCTCCCCAGCCATAACCTCCACCACCTCGACCAGCACCTCGCGCTCCTCCACCACCAGCACCTCCACCACCTCCACTGCCCCCTACCTCGCTCTCGCCTCCCCGACGCCCTGCGACTTCGGCGACCCCGCCGGCACCGCGCAGGACGACTCCTATTGCAACGTCACCCTGCCCTTCGCCCTCAAGATCTACACCCTGAGCTCCCCGGCCGTCTTCGCCAGCACTAACGGCTATATCTCCATCCTGGCCGGGCAGTCACAGTACCAGACCGAGCCCTTCCCGGACGCGCACATCCCCAACAACACCGTCGCGCCGTGGCTGGATGACCTGTATATCAATGGGGGGACCGTGAGTCCGCAGCAGGGAATCTGGTATCAGTATAATACGACGGGGGTCACGTTTGAGTATTACGTGGGGAGGTATCAGGGGAACACGACGACGCAGGTGTACCATTTCACCGTCGGATATAGTACCGCGCGGGCGGGGGTGTTTGTGTATACGTATTACGCGACGGGCGGGGACGGGGATAATGGGGTGCGTGCTGCCGTCGGGGCACAGGGAGGTGAGTCTCCTCCTCGAGTGGTCTCGGGAAATGGCCATCGGACGAGCTTGAGCTGACAACTGACGCGTAGTGACTTCCTCCGGGTCCGCGATCGGCACGACGTACTCGGCCTTCGCCGCCAACATCACGGTCGGATTGATCGTGACGTGCGATACGAACGCGAATAGCTGCGTCACGACGCGGGCCGGGCAGGGCACTCCCTGATGAACCGGGAGAGCTGAGAGGACGTTGGGATGGGATCGCGTGGGATGGGGGTGTTCGCTGTAGGTATCCGGATGCACATCGTGAGCAAGGGCGGGCAGGCGTCGTGTTAGTAGAGGGCAGCTTTGATGCGTAGCAACACGGTATCAATCGCACCGAGCATCATGAGCGGTGCGTGAGTGCGCAGGTCGTGCTGGAGCATGTGTGGTGTAGCATCTGCCGCTGGTCAATGTCACAGCACCAGCGACGAAGTCATCAGCATGTGCACAGTTGTCTGTACGAGCGCAAGCAAAAAGAGATGGGCAGAGAGAAGGAACTCCGCAAAAGGGAAGGATCCCCCGTGAAGGAGACGATAGAGCCCGCTTCGAAGCGGGCAGCCCATTAGGTGAAAGCGATTGGCTGTAACCATTGGTCTATGCTACTCCCCTGGAATGCCTACTGAGTAGGATATACTATGTACACTACCGTCGTCCTCCGCGATGATGCCGAGGGTGTCGGGCAGGTGACTCACGGTGCGGAGGCTGGATGGGTGGCGACGAAGGTGACTCATCCCATCCATCAGGGTGGCTGACCGGTCGCAACGCCGTGCTGCTGCTGGCCGGTAGCGTGACCGCTCGCCGCATCTCCTCAGGCGTCCGGCTCCGTGAAACTCGTATGCCCTGTGGTGCGTGCGTGCTCGACCGCCCACATCTGTCCTTTCCCCTTCTGGCCGCACTGTCCGCACGCGACATCAAAGCCATGCGTGTCGGTGAAGTAATGCCGGCCCTGCAAGACTTTACACAACTCCCTAGCAGCCTCTAGTGCCCCACCGTCCATGGCCTCCTCCTCCCCCTCTCCCGTGCGCACGACCTCGAAGACCTTCCGGTCGAACTCCGGGTCCGCTCCCCGGAAGGGCGAGAGGGCGCAGACGTCGTAGTGGATCCCGGAGTAGACGACGATACACCGCGTCGGCCGCCCTTCGTTGAAGCGATCAATTCTCAGGTCCTGGACATTGAGACTGCAGACCTCGATGTCGAAGTGCTGGGACAGTATGCTCAACTCAATCCCCCCGCCCCAGGAGTCCTCGCGCTGGATCCACTTGCAATACTCCCCCGGCTCCTTCTCGAGCAGACCTTCGGTGTAGAGTTCGGGTGAGGCGGCGATGGTCTGCGCGACGATGGACCGCAGCTCCGTCATGCCGTCCAAGGCAGACCCGAGGACGGCGGAAGAGAGGGCGCGGAAGAGGCAAGAGTTGTCGTCCGGCATCACGCGGAGCAGCATCACGCCGTCGAGGGCGGGGACGGGGATCTCGGGGGGCTCGGCGTCGAGGGCTCCCGCTTTTTGGGACGAGCGTTGGAGGGAGAGGGGTTGAGGGGGGAAGTCGGAGGCTTGGTGCTGCGGCGCCGAGACCTGTTCCCGTTTCGGCAGCCCGCCGACAGCGTTGGGTGGTGGTGGATGACTATTGCCGAGTGGACTCGAGAGTCCCGCCTGCAGGTTCCGCGGCATGACGATCAGCTGCTCGCCGTCCAGCTTGATTGGGAGATCGGCGAGCTTCGTGCCGCCGTCGATGCTCTCGGTATTGAAGGGCTGGGGCGGGTAGCCGTACTTGAGGTCGAAGTCCGGCGTTGCGGTCCGGGTGCTGATTTCGTGGCGGAGGTCGGACCAGGTGGCGGTGCTGGCATCGAGGGAGATCTGGACGGCGCCTTGGGGGCCGCGGACGCGGAGGCGCATGGTGGGAGATGTCCCTTCTCTACTGCTGTATATTTAGATCGAATTGTGGCGGACCCGTCTATCTGTTGTGGCGGTAGTCGAGCCTGACAGACGGTGTCTACGATGTGGCCGAACTGAAGTCTATCGGGGTGCTCGTATTGCCACGTGTGACGAGTCCAGTGACACTGATTGGATATACTGGTTGTCCTTGGCAGGTGAACGTGTTCGCGATGTAAGCAAATAATCCAGATAGACAGTGTTTCGACTCGGTTCCACTGGCATGTGATGATGCAGCTTCCCAATCAGGCAAGTGCAGGGTCACACGGCAGATCGGCCGGCCCGAACCTGCCCGCGTCCGCCAGTCGCGTTCTCCAGTCGCGAACCTCCAACTTCGACCCTCCACATTCAACCCCCTCACCCACACCGCGATGCCGTTCACGAAGAAGCAGCGCGAGAAGAGCCCGAGCTCGACGCCGCTCCCCTCCACCGAGGGCGCCGCGCCGGACCCTACCGCCCCCGGCCTCCCCTCCGCCGAGCACGACGCCGCCGCCAAGATCCTCGCGGCCATCTACGACTACCGCACCCCCGACGGGTTCGACCCGTCGAAGCTCTTCCACCGCAAGGTCAACAAGCGCGTCATCCCGTCCTATTACGAGACGATCAAGGAGCCCGTCGCGCTGTCCACCATCAAGCAGAAGCTCCTGCGCCGCGAGTACCGCTCGTTCCGGGAAGTCGTGCGGGACTTCGCGTTGATCCCGCACAATGCGCAGGTCTTCAACAGGAGTGACAGTGGGGCATTCCAGGATGCGCTGGTGATCCGGGAGCAGATCGAGCTGCAGTTGCGGGTGTATGTGGAGAATGGGACGATTAGCAAGGCGGTTGCGAGGCTGCCGGATCTGGGGGAGATCCCGACGTATGAGGATGCGGTGGTCGAGGAGGCGGTGGATGCGGAGGAGGAGAGTAGTGGCGATGACGACGAGGGAGAGGAGGACGATGATGACGATGGGGAGGAGTTGGACGACGAAGGGAAGCCGCTTAAGAAACGACGCGGTGCTCGACCAGGCAACCAGAATGCCAAGCGGAACAAGGATGGCGAGGATGGGGTGCCCACCGGGAAGAAGGCTAGGGGCCGCCCGCCGAAGCTGCTCACGCCTGCAGAGGCGCGTATCCAAGCCATCATCAAAGGCATCCGCAAGCCCAAGAACGCGCGCGGCCAGCTGATGATTAAAGACTTCGATCGCCTTCCCGATAAGCAGACGATGCCCGAGTATTACCTCGAGATCAAATCCCCCATGGCCTACGACGTCCTCAAGCGTAAGGTGAAGCGCAAGAAGTACCGCTCCGTCGAGGACTTCATGGCCGACGTGAACCTCATGTTCAACAACGCCAAGACCTACAACACCGACGATAGCCCGCTCTACAAACACGCCGTCGCGCTCCAGATCGAAGCCGGCAGGCTCTACGACGCCGAGCGCGCGAAGCCGGACAACAACTTCGCGGACGAGGACGGCAAGATCCCCCTGCCGACCGGCATCCTGCACAACGGCAGCCTCTACACCGTCGGCGACTGGATCCACCTCCAGAACCCCAACGACCTCACCAAGCCCATCCCCGCGCAGATCTACCGCACCTACAAGGCCGCGGACGGGCGCAGCATGGTGAACGTCTGCTGGTACTACCGCCCGGAGCAGACAGTGCACCGCTTCGACAAGCACTTCTACCCGAGCGAGATCGTCAAGACGGGCCGGTACCGCGACCACGCCATCGAGGAGGTGGAGGGCAAGTGCTTCGTCATGTTCTTCACGCGGTACTTCAAGGGCCGGCCGCGGGATCTGGCCGAGGGCCAGGAGATCTACGTGTGTGAGGCGCGGTATAATGAGGCGAAAGTCGAATTCAACAAGATCAAGACGTGGGCGTCGTGTCTCCCGGACGAGGTCAGGGACAGGGACTACGCGATGGACCTCTTCGACCACCCGCGGAAGATGCGCAAATTCCCATCCCCGATCGCGTACCTGCTCAAGGACGAGCAGAAGGCCACGGACGATTTGCCCAAAGTGCAGTGGGGGGCGGAGGGCGCGCCGCCGAAAATCGGCGCTGTGCATCGTCGGCCGAGGGGGGAGCGGGACAGTGCGCCACCGGAGCCCACGCCGCCGCCTGCGCCTAAGCCGCCGACGCCGGCGCCGCGACCGATGGGGTACGGTGCGGCGAGTCTGCCGCAGCAGCAGCAGCAGCAGCAAGTGGGCGCTTCGAGGCCCGTGGGCAGGCCGCCGATGCTGGGATATGGCGCGCAACAGCAGCCGCAGCAGCAGCAGCAAGGATACGCTTCGCACACGGCCGGGGCACCTTCGCCAGCTCCCTCCCGGCCAGCATCCGCCTTCCAGCAGCCCAGCAGCTACAGCACGCCGCATACGCCCCTCCAGCAACCCCTCACCGGCCCCACCCTCCCGCGCCCATCCGCGCCGGGGATCGCCGCGGCATCCACATACCTGCCCCAGTCCGCCCACCCCACCACCACCACCTCCACCTCCACCTCTCAGCATCAGCCAGTGATCCCGCCATCGATCCCCCCGAACCCCAGCGCGTACGCGCCCGCGCGCCCGCCGACGGCGAGCGCGAGCGCGTACCGCGACCCGGCGCCCATTGAGGTGTACGTCTTGCCCGACCAGGCGAACCTGTCGATGCCGGTTGAGGTAAGGGAGCAATTTGCGCGAGATGCGGGGGGAAGGGTGATGTTTTTCGTAGCGCCGCCTGTCGTTGTTGAGGGTGCGGCTGGGAGTGGGGAGGCCGGGGTGGGGGTGGGTGGGCATAGTGTGCGATACTTGGCTGAGAAGGCTCGGCGGGCGGGTGGCGGGGCCGGGCGGAAGAGGAAAGTCCGCGATGAGGGGCGCGCGGAAGCGGAGAGGGAGCAGGGGGCTAAGAGGAGCAGATTGGTGGCCGAGAGCCAGGGTGTGAGGGAGTGGGAGCACCTCGAGCGCGCCGCGGGCCGCATGCTGGAGCAGCGGCTGCGGGAGAGTGCGGGCCAGGATGAATTGGACGACGAGCACCTGGGCCGGTGGAGCGAGGCGCAGGGGCTGGCTGGGGAGCAGAATCTGATGATGGCCGAGCGGGCGGCGAGGAGGAGGGGGCAGGGGGCCGGGGGGTGAGTTCAGCGAATGGAGGGGCGGGGAGGGGAGTCGGGGCCGGGGTATTTGGGGATGATTGGGATACTCGGGTCGGTGTTTGAGGAGTGTGACTGTGTCGGGGGAGGGAGGGGAGGGGAGGGGTGGGGTAGGGTAGGGATTTGCTGGCATTGAGGAATGGACTCTGCGAGGTGAGATGGATATCTCTCGAGCGTCGACATATGCTAGCTTCGATGCGATGGAGCCGTAGCCGCGAGAGGAGAGGGTGCTAAAACGCTTCCACCACACGTAATGCCGCTTTGCCAACAGACAGAGCCGGTGAGATCGGGCACATGCCGTTCTCTACAACTTGAGCGCACCGCCCACCTCCTCAATGGCCTTGACCAGCCCCTCCACCGTCCCCCTCCGCGTCTGCCCACTCACCACCACGCGAAAGAACTTCCCCTCCTCGCCGGGCGCATAATCAATCATGAAGCCCTTCGGCACGAGCCGCCTACTGACTTCCTCCGTCACCTTGCTATTCCACCCCTTGTCCCCGTCCCGCTTATCAAAGTAAAAGCACACCTGCAGACACGGCGGCGGGTTCGTGGACACGAGACTGAACTTGGGATTCGCGGCCACGAGGGCGGCGAGGTGCGCGGCGATGGCGAAGGCGTCGTCGACGAAGGCGCCGTAGCCGGTGGTGCCGTAGTAGATCCAGGATAAAGCCAGCTTGAGCGCGTCGCCGCGCCGGCCGCATTGCGGCGTCAGGTCCGCGAGGTCCCAGACCTCCTTGTCGTGGTGATGCAGGTCCTGGGCCGGGTGGGCGTCCTTCGCTCCGTGATCCAGCGTGCTGGCGTCGTGGCCGTGGGCGGTGTCGTCGCTGGAGGAGTGGAAGAGGTAGCCCGCGGGCAGCGTCATGCCCTTGTGGAACTGCCGCAGGTCCTTCCCCAGCAGGAACGTGCAGGTGAGGGGCACGTTGAGCATCTTGTGCGGGCACAGCGCGATCGTGTCCGCGCGGTGCGAGCCCTGCAGTTTCGCCTTCTGCGTCTCGCTGAAGACCACGGGTCCGCCCCAGGAGCCGTCGAGGTGCAGCCAGAGGTGGTGCTTCTCGCAGACATCCGCGATGGCGTCCAGGGGGTCGAAGGAGCCGAGGACGGTGGTGCCTGCGGTGGCGTTGACGTAGAAGGGCGTCTCCCCCGCCTTGATCGACTCCTCGACCATGCGGTCCAGTTCGGAAGGGCGCATGCACCCCTCGGCGTCAACGGGGACGCTCTTGACGCCCTCGGACCCGAACCCGAACATCTGCGCCGCCTTCTCCGCGCTGTAGTGCCCGTGCGCGCTGGTGAAGATGACGAAGCGCTTGCCGCCGTACCCCTTCGTCTTCGTCTCCGGGTGCAGGCAGTTCCGCGCGATGACCATGCTGGCCTGGTTCGCTGCGCTGCCGCCGGGCTGCGAGACCCCGCCCGCGAAGGTCCCCGTGAAGCCGAACATACCCGCCAGGGCGCGCGCGGTGCGCTTCTCGATCACGGTCAGCGCGGGGGAGACCTGGTAGACGTGCAGGTTGGTGTTGAGGGCGCTGAGCAGGAGGTCCGCGGCCAGGCCGACGGGCGTGGTGGCCGCGTAGAGCTTGTCGAGGAAGCCCTGGTCCCAGGTGTTGACGGAGTACTTGAGCACGTCGTCGACGGCGGCCACGAGGCCGGGTTTGCCTTGGCCTTGGGCGGGGAGGGAGAGGTTGAGGAGTTGCTGGAGCTTCTTGGGTGGGTGGTGCTCGACGAGAGTTGTCCGGGGTCCTTGGCCTGCCATGCGCGTATTGTCAGCGGATCCTGTGCTGTGCGAGTGGGGGGTGGTATCAAGATCAGATGGAAGGCTTTGCCACTCTCCGCAACGGCGTATACACCACTTCGGACTGCCTCATCACGCCAACGTGGGTGGACACCACCCCCCCCCATTGCGTGCGGCAATCCACCATTGACGGATTGCAACAAACATGTAAACACATACCAGACTGCTGCAACCCATGACCTTCATGCTTCGCCGCCGCGTCTTCGTCCGCCGCCCGTATGAACTGGATGACCGAGTCCCTGACGGTGTTGAGAAGCTGCCGTCTCCATCAGCATGACATCTCCTTATACATTGAGCAGGTCCGTACATCTTCCGCCTCATCAGCCCTCTCAAGGGGGACCTGCTGGCCTGCAGCTGGTCGGGAGGGGAGTGTCGTCCCGTTGGAAGACATGATGATCGACGAGATGGAAAGCACGTAATGAAAAGTCACAATGTCTGGTCTGGACGGGGGTGCAGTAGAAGAAGAGGCTGTGAATACAAGACCGGAACGCGTGTTGATACGCCGGTCGCCATGCACACACTATATGCAACAAGATGCACGCCAAAACATCGGATCGTCAGAAGATGCATGTGGGCGTCGCTGATGACATCTCGCCGATTCCGGGGTATCGTCTCCACCTTTCGTCCGTTTGTTCGACGTCTGCTGCACCATCGTTTCTCGGCGGTCGGACGAGGTCGCTAGCTCGTTTTGACATGCAAAGCCTCGTAGTATGCTGGAGTGTGGCGCACAACAGACTCACGCTGCCGTCGCACTCGTCGTCGACGGGATGCCGGCGACGGGATCGCCCCGGCTCGCCGCCCGCTCCATCTGCGTGCTCGTCTCCCGCCCGGCCTTCTTCTGCGCCACGTCCTTCTTCTTCGCATGCCGCTCCCTCGCCAGCTCCAGCGGCGTCTTGACCGGCAGCACCGCCTCCCCCCCCTCCATCTTCTTCTTCGCGTCGATCTCCGCGAAACTCTGGAACCCGTCATTGCTGGCCTTGTTCTTGCTCTGCTTGATCCACTCCTGCCGCCGGCGCTTGTACAGGTCCATCTTCCAGTTCTTCCACACGGCGCGGCCGTGCTGCGACTCGCGCAGCGCCGCCTCGTCCTCCGCCAGCTCCTCGGCGATGCGCTCGCGGATGAAGGCCAGCCCGTGCGTGCCCTCCCAGATGCAGTCGACGACGTGCGAGGCGGCTTTGTCGAGCGCCATCGCCCCGATGTGGCCGTAGAAGTGCTGGATGAACTTGCGCTTCATGATCAGCGAGCCGTTCTTGGAGGTCAGCGCGGCCTGGATCGTGCGGCAGATGATCGAGTCCTTCACCATCTGCTGGAGCGTGGCCGAGTCGGTTTCGGTCAGCGAGTCGAGGACCAGGCTGGAGAGGGGGCCGGGGACCCGTAGCATGGCCTGCGCGAGCAGGTTGAAATGGACTTTGACCGGCTCAGCTGGTCGCGAGAAGGTGGCAGAGGCCTCGGGCGCGCTGCTCTGAGCGCTGTCGTGGGCTGTCCCATTCGACCCGCCATTGAGCAGAGGTTTGTATTCGAGCTTCAACAGCTGCTTGATGTCGAAGCTCTCCTCGCCGCGGAACGCGCTCTCCAGCTCGGCAGCGATGGCCTGGGTGTCGATGTCGCGTACCGCGCACCGTTCGATGAGCGTCCGGAGCACGATCGTCCGGTTCTTCTCGAGCAGGCTCGGGATCGCCGGGATGAGCATCTCGTGCGCCTCGTAGAGATCCTCCTTGCTCAGCCGCTCGAAGACGCGGCACACGACGTAGCAGGCGATCTCGTTGCGCGCGAACGCCGCCGTGCGCTCCTTGAAGAACTCCTTGTTCAGGCTCTTGAACATCTTGCCCGGCGCATGCTGCACGATCTGCTCCACCAAGTGCGACCCGACGGCGTCGTACACGAGTCCGTTGATGAATGTCGCGCTGCCGCTTTCGGCAGTAATTGGGTCGTCTGGGAGAAGCGTTCGGATGATCGAGGTCTCGTCTCTCGCGCGTTGCTTGCCGAATTGTGTGAGCTCGAGTTTAAGCAGGAGCTGCAGCGTCGGGTTGCCATTGGGATGGGTCGCCAGCGCTCGGAGCCTGTCGGTATCGAGACCTGCGACGCTCTCGACGATGAGCTTCTCTAGCGCATCGGTGAAGGCCTTGGGTACGGCTCGCCGCTTCTCTGCCTCCTGCGACTCCGGAGCACCGCTTCCCGGCACCGATACACCTTCTTTCCTCTTGCTCTGCAGCAGCTGCTTGTTGGATTCCGAGTTTAGTGATTCGCCAGACAGTACCACCAGAAGCACCCGTAAAGCATGCGATCCGAATTGCTCCGTCATCAGGAAGCCCAGACTACCTTCCAGCTCAGCCAGGGTGTTGAGAAACAGGCTCTCCATCGAGGCATGTACCTCGTCATCTGATCCGCCGGTCTGACCTTTCGCGGTGGCTCTCGAGGCCGGCGCGCGGAGCTCCTCGCTCACTGCAGGTGCAGCGCGGAGGAAGAGCGCCTCGCAGCAGTGCGATGCGAAGCGGTGCGAGATGAGATGGATGAAGCTATCACGACCATCAGCATTGCATTAGATCCATCTCGAATCGTAGAGCCATCACTTACTTCTCACTGAACGCCTGGAACAGCTTCTTCAGCTGAGAGACGGTGGACAGCTGGATCAGCCGCTCCATCAAGCGCGAACAGGACTGGCTCTGCGCAATCTTGAGCTCCTTGCCGTCCGCCTCGCGATAGACGCCCGCGAGGAAGAGCGCGCGCTCGTGGTCGTCGTCGAAGGAGTTCTCCGCGAGCTTCTGGTCGGCGTCCTTGAACAGCTCCTGCTCGTCGGCATCGAGCATGCCGAAGAAGGGCCGGTCGAGCGACGGGTACGCGGCGGCGAAGGATTCGTCCTGGTCGGGCAGAGGCAGGTAGTTGGCGTCATGTTGTTGCACATCCGATGACTTCTGTCGCTTGCCGCTGTCCTCGGTGGCAAGCTCCTCGTCTTCGCCGTGCTTGCGCTTCATGCGCCGGCCGCGTTTCTTGTTTTCCTGCGGCATGATGACCTCGAAGCAAATGCAATCCCGAAGGAAATGATGGGATGTGTATGGAGAAAGCCGGCTGATGATGAGGGTCGCACGAAAGGAGATCGATTGCGGGCCTGCAGGACCAAGACTGTCAAAGGTCCGAGTCTACCTCCTAGCACGCGGCTAGCGGGCAGACAGGTGGGCGGACGTCGTGAAAGAGAACGCCACTGCAAGGTTCTGCCCAGCGATCTGATCGATCTCCGCTCCGTCGGATCGAGATTTCCTGCCCGCTTGCACCGGGGCCACGCGAGGTGGTGCGCGGGCCGATCCTCGTTCGGGGCCATTTCTCCCGAACATGCCTGGGGCGGCTTTCGTCTTCTACCATCATCCTTGATACATATGCACTGATGTTTCGACCTTCCTCAGGAGACCCCGATGGGATGGAAACTCGCGAGCGCTGTTGTCATTGTAATACAATCATTGTAATACAATCATTGTAATACAATGGAGTAAACAAATTGACATCCACCCATGTCCAGAAGAGCCAGTCTCAACGTCCATGACGACCCCGAATGAATCTCGCTGCCATCATCACGTCTTCGAAGACCCTCATCGGCCAGTGCGATAGACAGATAGCGGCAGCCATGGACAGGTGCACTACATGGGACCGTACCGCCTCGCGCCATGCGAGTGGTGCAGCCCTTCGCAATTCGCGTTGCCACGTCTTGCATACCAGACCCCCTCACTGAGCAGCCCACGCCCTATCTCCCCCGCGAAGGCATCCCCCTCCCCCGGCCCCTCATCGCTCTCTGCGCCGCGCCCGGCGGCAGTCCCCTCTGCGGCGCCTGCGGCTGCTGGCTCTCCTGATTCCGGATCGTCTCGTCCACGCTCAAGATCAAACAGCTCGCCTCCACCGCCGCCTGAATCGCATTCACTTTAACCAGCGCGGGCTCCCACACAAACGCCGCGAGGTTGTCCCGGATCCCCTCATTCTCCATGTCGACGCCAGCCCATGTGTTCCCCTTCCGGTGCTCCACCCGCAGCCGGTTGAGGATGTCCGTCGCGTCGAAGCCGGCGTTGTCGCAGAGCTGGCGCGGGATGACCTCGAGCGCCTTGGCAAAGGATTTGATGATCGCCTGCTGCTTGTGCGGCACGTTCTTGTCCGCGTACCCGTGCAGGAAGGCCGAGACCTCCATCTCGCACGCGCCGCCGCCGGCCACGATGGTCGTGTTCTTGATCGCGCGCTTGACGATCATGATGGCGTCGTGCAGCGACCGCTCGACCTCGGCGATGAACTGCTCGGCGCCGCCGCGGAGCACGAGGGTGCACGTCTTGGCTGCGGGGCAGCCGTCGAAGAAATTGAGCCGCTCGGAGCCGATCTGGCGCTCCTCGAAGGTCGCGCAGGTGCCGAGGTGGGAGGGCTGGATGTCGGAGCAGGTGGACTGAATGGCCGCGCCGGTGGCCTGGCACACGCGCTCCATGTCCTCCGAGGCCACGCGGCCGGCGCAGAAGATGTCCCGGTCGGCGAAGTACTGGGTCGCGAGGTCGCCGATGGGGAGTTTGGACAGCACGACCTTCGCGCCCGATTTGTAGAGGGCCTCCATCTTGTCGTAGATGATGCGCCACTCCGCGTCTACTATAGCTTGGTATTCAGAGACTTGCTCGACGCGCACCTCGGCGTTGTCCTTCTCGCTTTTGAGCTCGAGCTCGACGTTCAGGCAGACAATTTTCGGATCGGAGAAGGATTTGGGCTGCTGCTCGAAGCCGGCGTAGGCGAAGGTCTTTTTGAAGGCGACACCGTTGACGAAGAGGGAGTCCTGGAGCGCGCCGCCGGTGATCTTCTTGATCCCGATGAGCTTCTCGTTCAGGTCATCTTGGTCGAGGGAGAGGACGGCGTCGACGACCACTGTTCGCCATATTAGCTGAGTGAAGATCTCGTATATGATGGCTGGACGTACTCTTGGTGAAGAAGTCAGCATTCCGGTGTATGAGCTTGCTGCTCATCGCCGTCGCGGCCAGCTTCCGCAACCTCTCCCTCTGATTTCCCTCGCTGGTGTTGACCGCGATCTCCTTGATCTTGTTCACCGCCATCACACTCGCCCTCCGCAGGCCCTTGATGATGGTCTGGCTGCTCACGCCTTGCTCCACCGCCTCCTTGATCTCCTTCAACACCTCGCCCGCCAGCACCACGACTGAAGTAGTCCCGTCCCCGACCTCCGCATCCTGTGACCGTGCAATGTCCGTCAATATCCGGGCGGCGGGGTGCACGATGTCGAGGAGCTTCATCACCGTCGCGCCGTCGTTGGTGATGGTTTGCCGGCCATTCTCGTCGACGAGGAGGAGGTCGCCGCCGTAGGGGCCGAGGGTGCTCTTGATGGTGGACTGGACGGCGAGGCAGGCGTTGATGTTGGAGATGATCTGGCCGCGGCCCTGTGACTGGTCGGTGCCTACATCACATCAGTATGAGAGATGCTTGTCCTGCAGTGGATTCTGCTACACACCCTCTTTCAGCACGATAATCGTTGGCGTCTGCCCGCCGAAAGACATGATGGCGGAGTTCTCAAGCCAGTGGGCTGTCGATGGCGGGATCGTGTGAGTTAGGAGGATGTGGAGACGATTGCAGTACGATTAGTGAGTTCAGGTCCTGCTACCAAGGTGTATGCGATTATCTGCAACTCCCCTTCTGTTTCCAACACAACTCGACGCGCTGGTCGCGTCTCCAAATTTTGCGCGGCGGAACGACGTATGTGCTGCCTCAGGCAACAAAGAACCACGATGTGTCATAACCTGGCAGGGCAGCGCTGTGCAAAATGGCACCGCTCCTCGACCAGCGCGGTTGGATTCGGCAGTATGACACTACCGACCATCTTTGGAATGGATGTGACGTGCAAAAAGGCGAAAAAGTGAGTCTCCTCTCCCGGGCTCGAACCAGGGACCTCAAGATGCCAATTGAATTGACGAAATCATCCATTACAGTCTAGGCACGGTGTTAGCGGGAAGGTCAATGTCTGCGACATCGAAGGTGAGTATTCACCTTGCGCTCTTCCAACTGAGCTAAGAAGAGCCAGATTCGGAGGTAAGAACTCCTCTAACAATCCTACTTAGATAGGACTAATGCCGGATTACCTAGTATATATTGACCAAAAATTCAAGCGCGATGTTTCCGCATCCTATCCGCGCGCTCCATCTGAAGGCTGCATCTGCTTCCTACTCATGACTATGTCTCAGCTCCGGGACCTTACATCCTCGTGTCGCTTCGTATGACGGCCGTACGTGTGGTGGCCGAGTGCTGTACAAGCCCTCCGCGTGGCGCTTTGGTGGTGCCGACTCGGCAGGCGATCCCGAAAGCTTGAGCATTCAGGTGGCTGATAATGGGCGGCCCTTCCGTGATGGCGCGGCGTCTGCATCTCACGGCACCATTGTTCCTCTTCGTGGCATCACGTCCACATGCTGTGACCAGTGTGATTGTGATCGATTGGCTGTGTCGGGACGCTTTTGTTGTCGGTGCAGCTTACCACGTGCTACGGACCCGGAGCTGAGGACCCGCGGCGCATCGACGGGGAAGATCCCCGCTGGTTCACAGCGCACCTCGAGAAGTCCCGCTCGACTCGGAAGCAGGACCACACACCACGCTCTGGGCACTGTAGGGCCGAAGAGGCGTGCTATCGGGACTGGAAGCAGCTGCAGCAAGAGACGGCCTTGGCGATGAGATGAGGTGAGCCGGAGGAGCACCAGCGTCAGCAGCCGATGCAGTGGAGCGCTCCCTGGTCGCGGCGCATAAGCTTTGCGAGAGTGGAGCGGCGTCATGATCGTGAACAGCGCACGTGAAAGGTCCGGCAGCAACCGCGACGGCAGCACCGCCAACGCCAACGCCAACAGCAACAGCAACGCCGACGACATCGCGGCGCGACACGCGACCCCACCACCGCCGCCGCCCCCCTCGAGCTTCCGCGGACACAACCTCAGCGTGCCGACGGGGGTGGTGCTGAATGACATCCCCGCTGCCAGCTACCGCGACGCCAGCGCGCTGCTCCGCCCGCAGACGAATGCGAATAGCCCGTACCCGACTCTCGCGAGCCAAGCGAGCCCCGCACAGCAGCAGCAGCAGCAGCATCTGGCGACCTCGCCGCGACCGCGCGCGCATACGTTCGCGGACGCCACAATGCAGGCGGCGCAGCAGCAGGAGCAGTACCGACGCGGCACGCCCGTGATGCCGGGCAGCACGGCGAATGGCGCGCACGGCGGCTGGCAGGCCTCTGGGGGCAGGCATGTCTCCGAGCAGCAGCAGCGAGGTGGGCAGGGCCAGGGACAGTACATCCCGCCTCCACCTCCGCCGCCGTTGCCCAGTCAGTTGCCGGGGCAGGCGGGGATGCAGCTCCCGGGTCCGCCGCCAAGGCCGCCGATGAGTGCCGCGGGCCAGACGCACATGGTTCCGCCGCCACCCAACGCGCCAAATGGGGGATACGGGACGTGGGGCGGGCATCGCCAGCCTACGTATCCGCCTCCGCCGCCGATGCAGAATCGGGACAGGCGGAATTACGATCCGATGGCGTATTCAGAATACATGCACCTCCCGCCTCTACCTCCCGCGGATCAGCCATTGACCTCTGCGACGTATGTCCCAGATGGGATGAGCTTTGGGCCCGGGGTGGGCATTCCGGGGCTGCAGACATCACATGGCTCGCAGTTGCAGCTGCCTTCTCGGCCGAGTCTGCAACAGCAGTACAGCTATAGTCGCGGCGCGTCGGGAGA
>JAWDJV010000255.1:0-25168 GCA_033119285.1 Teratosphaeriaceae sp. CCFEE 6253
TAGAGTCTGGCGCAGACGATGGCCCCGGAGACGCCCAAGAGGGCCCACACGGTGCGGATGAGCGACGGTCCCTCGTTGTCGTTGGGGTTCGGCAGCTGCTGGGTCGATGTGTCCATGGCCGAAGACGCCGTCGTTGGTCTTGCCTCACGTCTGGCTATCCGCTCGTCGTGAGGAGAGTGGTCGCATACCGACCACCCGGATTGGGAGTGGGGAAAGGCATGAGAAGTAAGTGCTACGAGCGTCGTGATGAGGGCACCGCCAACGCTGGCCGCGCCCCCATGCTATAGCCGATAAAGCGGCCAGGGAGCATGGCAAGATCCGTCGACGGTCTCCCGCCTGGTCGCCGTTTCAGACGCGGCTCTTGGAGCTCGTGGCTGCACGTGCGGTCGCCGGCCGAGGCCCCTTGCGGACCGTTGCGGTATAGACGCTCGCCCTGGAGGCAGGGGGACAGGGATGCTGTATGGACTGCTGGGGCTCTGACCGCCGGGCGACCCGGGCTAGCAGGCAAGTCCCGATATGCCGAGCGTCCATGGCGTTCCGCGATGTGTGTGTGCTTCGGGCTGAGCGGATCCTCCCTTGTGGCAAACTCGAACAGTCGATCTGTATTATGATTGACTCTGGCCCCGTTGCCACCGGCAGACGTGTCTGTGGTTCAATCAATCTGCAGAAGAGGATCGCCGGCTGCCGAGGCTGCCGATGGCACATCTTGCGGCGTATTCGTCCGATGCTGACCCTGCACCGGCAGATGTAGCCCGCGCGGCAGCTAACAAGGACAGGGACAGCGACGACATATGCATGCCAAGGCCCCCGTGGGTCGGCGATGTTCCTGCATCTGTGTACATGGTAGGGCTTGGAATTCATGTTGGCAGATGTGTGACTGCTACACCCGCAACGCACGTACTGAGGTCCAGAATCGCCGCGTCCACATGCGCACGCACAACAACAAGTAGGACTTGTTGACCGCAACGTGAAGGATCCCGTGAGCGGCCGAAACAACGCTCGTAGGGCAGAGGCCCATCCACGCCCGGGGCTCGCCAAGTCGCCCCTGACATGATCATCCTGATCACACCCGGTTGCTGTCGATGTGACCGTGGTAAGCACGATACAGTACGTGCATCGGACACAGCTACCGTCCCGATATACAGCAGGGGAGGAGCCATTCCTTGGTGCTCATCCCGATATGCGGTTGAGACGGGAGGTGTGCTCGAACCGTGACCCTGACTCGCTCGTGGTCACTATGCATCAGCCGTCGTGATCGCCAGTGACGACAAGCTGACGACGCTGCAAAGCTCAGTCCATCGATTCAAGTTTCCCGGCATACTGGGAATGCTGGGTGCACGATCGAATCCATTGGAGAGGCCGACTGCGGAAGCTAAAGGGAGAGCGAGGTTCGGCCTCTGCTCGATGTACACATCGCCGAAGGCATCTTCCCCATCTACACATCACCAACTTCCCTTTGGAACAAGACCGATGGCGTATTTCCTACAGTACAGTACCGGGCGTACCATGCTCCAAGCGGTCAGGTCCGACGGACTCCTTGCTTTTGTCTCCCGCACCTATATTACAAGCAAACGAAACGCTCACATTCTTACAAAATCACAATCTTGCCCCCCCCCCCGCTTCTTCCCATTTACACACTCCGCCTACGGCCCCGGCACATCCCGCCCATCGCTTCCAAGAACTACCTTCCTCAACAGTCCGTGCCTACGCGGCATTCCTCAAGACCTCCAGGATCTTCTCCCGGGCCGCCTCCACCCCGTCCTTGCTCCCCGTAATCGTGATCGCCTCCCCCTCCGCCTGCGTCTTCGGGACCTGAATGTTCGCCCCGGACTCCTTGCGGATGCGATTGATCACGCTCCCGCCCTGCCCGATGACGTGGCGGTGCGCGCGCGGGTCCGGCAGGATGAGGAAGCCCACGCTGTCCTGCTTGGCCGCGTCCTGCAGCGCCCGCTCGAGCTTGGCGCGCGCGGCGGCGAGCGCCTCGGGTGATGGGCCGGAGAGCACCCAGGGGATCTCGCCGTCGTCGGCGGAGGAGTGCAGCTCGTGCATCTCCCAGTGGTGGTTATCCGTGTTGGCCGAGGGGTCGTCGGTGATCAGCGGCATGGCGGCACCGGCTGCACGGTTCGGGGTGGGAGTGGGCGACTTCGCCGGTGGGCGCTGACCTGCGTGATCGATAGTGACTTGGTGGTTGTTGCGGAGATTGCGGAAGAACTGCCCGTTGTTTGCGACAGTGTGGTGGAAGCGACGCGGAACCGGGATCGTCTCGCCTTCTTGGTCCTTGGTAAGCTCGAGAATGTGCGCCTTGGCCTTCTGGACATCCTCCGGCTGGCCGGCGATGCGCACCGGACCCGACTCGCCCTGTCGTGGGATGTTGATGGACACATTGAAGCGTTGCTCCAGCTGTCGCCTCACCTCACCGCCCTTGCCGATGAGGTGACGGTGCTTATCTTGCGCCACATCTGCGTGCTCGGTCGCCTGCGATTCCTGTTGCTGCACAAGCGCCTCGATAGCAGCGCAGATCTGCTCGACAACCTCCCTCTGGCCCTCGACGCGGATACCGCTGGCGTCTTGGTCATTCTTTGGGAAGCGGATCATGCGGTTGTACAGGCGTGGCTCCTCAGGCCCGCCAGCTTGCGTGACGATGTTACGCAGGTTGGATCCTGTCGAATGTTAGCTTGCGATCTGTCACGGGATACATGTCAGTCCACTCACCTTGTTGCCCGATGATGATACGGTGGTGTCGCTTATCGACGTGCAGGGTACGGCTGATCGTATCATCGAACACCTTCGCCTTCTGCTGTATGAGCTTCTTCGCAGCATCCACAGCCTGCTTCGAGCCTCGCAGCTTGACCTCGACACGGCCATCCTTTCCAGCGGCATCGCGCGCGTTCGGCACGTCGATCTGCGCGCCGGTCTCTAGACGCAGCGCCTCCATTTCCTTGCCACCCGAGCCAATGAGCGAAGGAAGCTGGCTCTGCGAGACCGAGACGGTGTCTGCGTGCGAGGTATCCTTGACGTACTGCAACAAGCTGAGCAGCTCGTCACGGCAGCCATCTGCGCCTTTGCTGGGCCCTTTGACTATCACGACATTCGGCGGCTGCTGACTGCGACGACCTGCAGGCCCATCTCCAGCCTCGGAGGCACCGTCATCGGCATGCTTGCGCGGGAAGTCAACGCGGACGCTGTATCGCTCTTGGAGACGGCGAAGTTGGGCACCGCCGGAGCCGATCAGGTCTTTGTGGTACTGCTGCGGGATGTTGAGTTGATGAGTCGCCTCGTCGTCCAGCTTCTTCACCAGCTCCATAAGGTGCTTCTTGCAGGCGTTGGCCTTGGCCTCGGGACCCTTGACCGTGCACTTCCCGTCGTCGACCTGAATGTCGACGTCAAATTCCTCGCGAAGGCGGTTGATGTTCGCGCCACGTTGGCCGATGAGATGGCTGGCATATTTCTGCGGGAAGTCGAATGTCAGCGTGAAGCCGCGCTCAAGCTCGTCCTGTTTCTCCTGCTCGATGAACGACATGAGCTCGGCATTCAGCGCATCGACGAAGTCCTGGGGGCCACGGAGGTGCACGTTTGGCGCACTCGACTGCTGTTGAGCTGCGCGACGCGCGCCTCCGTAGTTGACCTGCACAGGGATCTGACCCTCCGGCAGCGACTGGTGATGCTTGTCGACGTGACGCCGGATCTTGTCATGGAACTTCGCGGGCGCATCCAGGTCCTTTGACACAATCTCCTGATGTCCATTCATCAGATTCAGGATGTACTGCTGAGCCTCCTGCAGCGCCTGCTGGAAGGCCTGCACCTCTGGCGCGCTCGGCTGTTTCCGCGGCATCTCGTACTCTGGCGCGGGTGCACGGTCCTCGAAGACCAAAAGAACCGGCGAGTCATCGGAATCGTCAGGTACGATGATATGAACGCCGTGCGTATCACGGATGTGGGTTGATGCCTGCTCGCGCAGGTGTGCATGGTAGAAAGAGTCCACATCGACAGGCTGGAAGCGAGTCGGAGGGTGGCCGCTGACGAGATTCATCAAGTCCGTGCGTGCCTTCATGGCGGTCTTCTGGTCTGGAGAGTAGATCTGCCAGTTGCCGGTATCGTTCGGAGCGATTTTCGAGTTGTGTGCTCGCTCCAGCTGTGCAAGAGCCTGACGCTGCTGCAGGTAGCGCGTCATGTCGCGGACGTGAGCCTGGGCACCTCTTGGCGCATTCGCGAATTGCCTCCCAACGTCTGCATTCGCGCTTTGCATAGCAGCCGCGAGATCGTAGATCTTGTTCGTAGCCTCTTCGATCCGATCAGGCGGGCCGACGATCGTGATCATCTCGGAGTCGTCATGATCCGGCGGCATAATGACGGTGCAGCCAGTCTCCGCCAGGAAGTCCTGGAGAGAGGTGCCCATGTCGCCGACAATGAACTGATGCCTGTTGCGCTCCATTGCCAATTGCTCGAGTGTGATTTGCCGTTGTAGCTCCTGCACCTGACGCTCAATTTCTGCTCTTGCATCCGCGACAGCTTGGCGGTCACCGGAGAGTTGAATCGGCAGATGGGCTTGAGGGGTGAAGGACACCGGCTGGCGGTTGGCGGGCGCATCGGGTGGAGCTTGCTGGCTCCAGGTGTGGTACTGCGGGAACTGCATCTTCAAGTTCTGACCTTGCTGCTGACGGAGCGCATTCATCCGGGCGTTCTCTTGCGCCATCAGGAACGGATAGTACTCGGCCGGAATGTGCTTGAGCTTCGAGTTAACGGTCGACGTATGCTCGGCGACGATCTTCTCGATATCCTGCTTGGCCATCTGCACGGCGAATGGGTCGCCCTCGAGCATCACGTTCACCATCGCATCGTCATCCTCGAGTATCTCAGCCGCGTCTTGCTTCGAGATGTTGATGCGAGCACCGGTTCTCTTCGAAATGGCCTGGATCGTTGCGCCTTGCTTGCCAACGATCCTCCCACGGATCGACGCCGGGATCGGGACTTGGATCTTTTGGTCGCTGCAGAGCTGATTCGCAGCCTCTTTGAGCCCCACGCGCACAGCGTCCACAGGGCCAACACCCTCGAGGATAAGACCGCTCGGACTCTCCCTGTGCGTGATCGTGGCCTTTGAGCGCTTGTTGACATCTCTTAGCAGCTCCGGCACCGGCTTCTTCAGCTGAGCACGTGGAGTCATCATCTGGTAAGGCAACGTGATGGCTTCCTTGTAGCGACCGGGAATCTGCACAGCTCCGCCTTGCGAGGGAGCCGTAGAGCTGGGCGTCATCATGCCGGAGGCCGGAGTGCCGGATCGAGAAGAGGTGGTGGAAGCCGCTTTGCCGTTGGCCGTGCCATTGGTCATATTCGCGGCCTTGGCGACGGCTGAAGGTTTGCGAGACCACGGAGTCGGAGCGGCGGCAGGCTGCGTCTTCGGGCCGCCCAGCGCGGGAAACGCTTCCTCGGAGTTGGTGTCAAACTTGGGCTTGCTGGCCTTTTGCTCTTCGCGGGCCGGCTGCTTGCCGGCCGCCTTGGCAGACAAGTTCGGCTCTCCCGACGGCGTAGCGACACGGGATGGGTCGTTGGTGACGGGCAGCGAGGGCGCGGCAGAAGGTGTGGGCTGGGGCAGGTCCTCGTCCGGGACCTCTTCAAAGTGAGGCTGCAGACTCTCCTCGTGCGCCTTCATCATGCGCGCGGCCGGCGAGTCGCCGATAACGATTTCGGAAGCCATCTCGATGCTCGAAAAGGCGCAGGTTACCAGTAAGCTATTGGCCGGGTCGTATGCGGAGGAGCTGATGGTTGGGACGGGTGGGTGCAGCTTAGAGGCAGTATGCCATACTACGCGACGGGTGGTGAGAAGTTGATACTACGGAGTCCGTCGGGCGAAGCTGGTGGTGCGTTGCTCGAGTCGCAGTGGTGGTGTTGATGAGATGGGGAGAAAGCTCCAGAAATCCATCGGCAAGTGTCAAAGTACCTACTAGCTCCTCCGCTCCGACGGGACGGGAGCGGGGGGTTCCGCGCCGTTGGAGCCTGTGCACGTGCGACAGTGCGATTCCCGCCTGAGGTATCCTCGTCGCGCCTTCACTTCCAATCGCCCGCGGGAGGCCATGCATGTACTCGCAATGGAAATACCGTGATCGCGCTCCCACCAGCTGCGCGCCCAGCGATGCCGGAGGAGCGCATTGATGGAGGCGGATTGGCACGCGCGAGCTCGGGTGGCCGTTCCTCCTGGCCTCTCATCAAATTCACCCGCGAGCCCATTCATCACATCACTCGCATTCGATGCATGGCAGGACCTTTTGTGGATCGGCACTGAGATGGTGAGTTCACTTGGTGATGGTGTGGGAGCACTGCCGCACTCCATCGTTCTCGCTCGCTACCCCCGGATGGATATCCATGAATCTGACATTCGAGGCAGGGCCGCGTCACGTCGTTCCATGGCCCCGAGCTCGAGAAGTACACGTCTTACAAGGGCCATGTCAACACTGTATCGCGAGCCGCACCCAGCAATGCACCGGTGAAGCAGCTACTGCTGTGCGAGAAGGGTGTCATATCTCTGTCCGGCCGCAGCATCCACTTCTCATCCCGGCGAGGCTTGGCGCAATGGCATCTGGCGACGCCCGACATGCACGATCTGCGATGCATGTCTTTCTTGGGCAAAGGCTCCTCATGCGAGGAGATTGTCGTGGCGGGATGTCAGGAGCAGATGTACCGGGTCAATGTCGAGACTGGCGCGGTGTTGGAGACGATCGCATCACCTGTGCCATTCACAATATTGCGCCGCTCCGGCCAGTACATCTGCGCCTCTGGCCACGACGGTTCCATCCACATATTGGACCAGAAGACTCTGGACGTTGTCCGGAAATGGCAAGCTTACGCCGGCACGGTCAACGATATGGACGCTAGAGGGGATTATCTGTTGACCTGCGGCTGGGCCCAGCAGCAGCACGGTGGACTCGGCCTCGAACGCCTGGTCCGAGTCTACGATCTGAAGCAGCTGAAGCCAGCAGCACCCATGGCATTCCAGCAGGGCGCGGCCTTCGTTCGCATGGCCCCAAAGCTGTCATCGACGTGCATAGTCTTCTCTGAATGGGGTGCCATCAGCTCCATAGACGTGCAGAATCACGACATGCCTACTTTGCGCTACGCGCAGATGTTCGATGCGCTGGTCACGGGTCTCGAGCTGATGCCGTCCGGCAGAGGCTTCGTGATGAGCGACTCGCAGTCCCATCTCGTGCTATGGGGTTCGCCATCGAAGCTGCCGTTCACCGAATTCAGCAAGCCTACTGAGTTTGCGGATGCTCCGGCGCTGTCAAAGCATCTTGACTGGGCAGCCGACCTGCCGTTCAATCTCATCGGCATGCCATACTACCGAGAGGCGCTCCTGTCCGGCTGGCCTAATAGTCTAGCCCACGAAGTTGGGGCGCCGCCGACGAAGCTCGAACCGGCACTCATGGCAACACTGAGAAAGACAGAACACGGCATGGTCGGGCCTAACCCGCGAAAGTCCAGGCGGAACCAGGCACACGACACGCGCGATCTGCGCAAGATCCACGAATCGCTGGCTGCGCCGAAGTTTCTAAGTGAAAAGCCGCGAGGCGAGAACGGCGACCACGAGCAAGAACGACGCTTGAGCGAGGACATCGGCAAGACACTCAACGCTTTGACCGTCAACGGCGGCTCACAGGCTGACATGCTCGCTTACTACCGGCCCGTGGAGATCAAGTACAGTAAGTTTGGTGTCGATGACTTCGACTTCAGGTACTACAATAAGACCAAGTACGCTGGATTAGAGACGCACATCGTGAACTCGTATGCCAACCCGCTCTTGCAGCTGTTCCGCTTCACGAACGTGGCTCGCAACTTGATCCTCAAACATACTGCGAAGGACTGCAGATATGAGAGCTGTCTCATGTGTGAGCTCGGCTTTCTCATCGATATGCTGGAGAAGGCACAAGGACAAAATTGTCAAGCTACCAACTTCCTGAAGGCGTTGAGTAAGCAGCCGGGAGCTGCGTCACTCGCGATACTGGAAGACCACACGATCAACACGCCACTCACGACCATGGTCCAGAACCTGACCCGGTTCATGCTCGTAAGGCTAGAGGACTGCTTCCGCAGGGTCTCGTACAATGTAGCAGAGCTACACGGAGCCTTCGTAACCCGAGGCAGCGCTTTCAGCCGTTGCATGCACTGCTCGTACGAAGACGCGAAGGAGCAGACTTGGTACAGCTACGATCTCGTCTACCCGGCGAAGCCTCCCAAGCACAGCCCACGCCCCGTGCGCCACTCCTTCACACGCCTGTTGCAGGACTCCGTCCACCGATATGATCAGCAGCGAGGCTACTGCAACCGGTGTCAGGGCTACAAGGTCATCACGTCGCGGCGGGTGGTGCATGCGATGCCGGCTGTCCTCATGATCAATGCAGCGATACACACACCCGAGGCGCGGCAGCTGTGGGCGACGCCGGGCTTTCTGCCTCGGGAGATCGGTATCATCAATGTCAATAGCCAGTTCTACTGCTACGAAGGACAGGACTTGAAGCTACATCTGCAGCGGCGGACACACACCATCACCGTGTACGAGCTTGTTGCAGTCGTGGCAGATGTCGCTGCAGGTGATGCGCAGAAGTCGCACTTGGTGTCCATTGTCGATACCAGCATCAGCGACCCGGACCGCTCGAGCACTCCAAATTGGCATCTTGTCAATGACTTCCTGGTACGGCCAATCGCGCAGGAAGAAGCGCTGCTCTTCGATCCACGATGGAAGCTGCCGTCTGTGCTGACGTACCAAATGAAGACAAAGTCTCATGATCTGGACGAGAGCTGGAAAGCTGGCATCGACCCCAGCATCCTCTACCGAAGCGTCGCTCAGCCGGCGATCTTCGAGGACTACAAGTTCCGGCCGCTTTCGACTACCGAACCACCGCCTGGTTGCAACACTCACTGCGCTATCGACGCCGAGTTTGTTCGCCTGCTGCGCGAGGAGATCGACATGGGAGCGGATGGCTCTCGGACTATCACTCGACCTGCCCGCTCGGGGCTCGCCAGAGTGTCGGTGCTCAGGGGTGACGGGCTCGAGCCGGAGTTGCCGTTCATCGATGATTATATTGCCATAGAGGAGCAGGTGGACGACTACCTGACGCAGTACTCGGGCTTGCACCTAGGCGATCTCACGCTTGGAGCCAGCCGCTTCACGCTGGTGAGCCTGAAGGAGGTCTACAAGAAGCTCTGGGTCCTCCTCAACCTGGGCTGCAAGTTCATCGGCCACGGTCTCTCCAGCGACTTCCGCACGATCAACATCCACGTCCCGGAGTCCCAAGTCATAGACACGCAGGACCTCTTCTCCCTCGGCCACCGCAGCCAGCGCAAGCTCTCCCTCCGCTTCCTCGCCTGGGTCGTGTTGAACGAGGACATCCAGCAGAGCGTCGTGATGGGCCACGACAGCATCGAGGACGCGCGCACGGCCTACAAGCTGTGGCGCAAGTACCTCGAGTACGAGGACGCCGGCGTGCTGGAGAGCGTCAAGGACGACCTCCTGCAGAAGGGGCGGAAGATGGACTTCAAGGTGCCCCTGGCGGACGGCAGGCGGCTGCCGGAGACGCCCAGGACGAGCGCGCCGAGCACGCCGATCCGGAGGCCGGTCAGCATGGTGCGGATGAGTACGCCGGCGCGATCGGATTTCGGAAGTCTGCTGAAGTAGGAATCGGGCGGGATGACTCGATCTGGACTGCTCGTGATTGGCATGAAGCCATGAAGTCGAACGAGAAGACGCCATGTTTTCGGCACGAACACAATTTGCAGGGACAGCTTCTCTGCGGGATAGAGGGCATGCCGTGGCTGCAATGACCGCGAGATGAAGACATCGAATCCTGGCCACCGGCACTCGCGATCATTGTATGCATACAGCGCCGTCCCATTGCAGAAGTGTCTCACAGACGACCTCTGTTCAGCTCAGTCATTGGCGGAAATCACGCAACTGCCTCGTGGACAGCCTCCCTCGTTATCCACAATTACGGCATGTAGCAGCTCGTTTATGTTCTATCCCCTCGTCACCCCCGCAGCGAAGTCAGAAGCCGTGACGACATGAGTGCTGATCGGGAGTAGGTATGTGTAGCACCTGCCAGTCCTAGATCCATTGCTCCGATTCCACACACTGCCGCCTCCAGAGTTGATTGAAAGTCAGATACAAACGTCTAGATTGCCAGAGACGAAATCGGAGCCAGACCGAGACCAAGTGCCATAGCCCCAACCCAGCCCCGTTCTCTCCCGCACGCACGATAATCAGCCGGGTTCGTTCCGCCGCGTATCGAGTCAGTCTCTGGAGCAACAGCAGCTCGGCATTCTATTGGCGAGAAGGGGCGCCGAACACCCAAGCGGGAGCTCCAGTATCCCCACAGCTCGATTGCCGACCGAGGACCGTCTCCCAAGGCCATGTCAGAGGGCAAGGAGGGAGATATTACAACCCGGCCTGCTCCGCCCATTCGCTCTTATACTCCCGGGCCCCCGGACACCAGCAACGACTTCCTCAACGAGCAGATCTCGAAGCAGCAGAAGAACAACTTCCACTCTACCTCCCTGAACAAGGTCGCCATGGTCGCCGGCAGCGTGAACAAGACGGCATTGCACCCGAGCGGTGTTGCGTCAGTGCATTCAATCAACACCACTTCATGAACACAGTCGCTGACCTTCCGTTGACAGGCCCCAAGTCGAGCACACCGAACTGGAAGAGGAGCTGCACGAGCGAGCGCACATCGACTACGACCGCGTTGCCATTGTGTGCTTGCACCATCGCGGCACCGTCGACAGGACCTCGCTAATCGTCTCATAGATTGCGAACCCGTCAGTCCCTGCGCTCTACGAAGATGCCCTCGTCTATGAGACCGGCTCGGCCATCACGTCGTCGGGTGCGCTGTCCGCCTACTCGGGAGCGAAGACGGGACGATCGCCGTCGGACAAGCGCATCGTGAAAGAGGAGAGTTCCGAGAAGGAGATCTGGTGGGGCCCCGTCAACAAGCCCATGTCGCCGGATGTGAGTACACCCTCGTCGCCCTCCATGGCCGCGCATTCGTCCGCCTTCGCAATGAAGACTGCACGGGAAGGTGCACGCTCGCGCACGCGCATCGCGGGGCAACACCACACGTCATGCCCGTTCGCAATGCCGAGCCGTTAGCGCGCCTTGCCCCGCAGTGCCTCGGGACATATCGGTGACATGGAAGGCGTTCACATGTCAATGTTGACGCGGCGACACGTGAGCCATTTACTGATGCTGATGATGCTCTGCAGGTCTGGCGGATCAACCGCGAACGCGCCGTCGACTACCTCAACACCCGCAACCGCATCTATGTCATCGATGGCTACGCCGGCTGGGACGAGCGCTACCGGATCAACGTGCGGGTGGTCTGCGCGCGCGCCTACCATGCCCTCTTCATGCGCAACATGCTCATCCGGCCGTCGCGGAAAGAGCTGGAGGGCTTCCACCCTGACTACGTCATCTACAACGCCGGCGCCTTCCCGGCCAACCGGTTCACGACCGGCATGACCTCGTCGACGTCGGTGGCGATCAACTTCGCGGAGAAGGAGATGGTCATCCTGGGGACCGAGTACGCCGGCGAGATGAAGAAGGGCATCTTCACGGTCCTCTTCTACGAGATGCCGGTCAAGCATAACGTGCTCACGCTGCACTCGTCCGCGAACGAGGGCCAGAGCGGCGACGTGACCGTCTTCTTCGGTCTCTCCGGCACTGGCAAGACCACCCTCTCCGCCGACTCGAAGCGCGCGCTCATCGGCGACGACGAGCACTGCTGGAGCGACCAGGGCGTCTTCAACATCGAAGGCGGCTGCTACGCGAAGTGCATCGGCCTCTCCGCCGAGAAGGAGCCCGACATCTACAACGCCATCAAGTTCGGCTCGATCCTGGAGAACACCGTCTTCGACCCGACAACGCGCATCGTCGACTACGAGGACACGACGCTGACCGAGAACACGCGCTGCGCCTACCCAATCGAGTACATCGAGAACACCAAGATCCCGTGCCTGTCCACCAACCACCCGACCAACATCGTGCTCCTGACCTGCGACGCCCGGGGTGTGCTGCCGCCCATCTCCAAGCTGAACAGCGCGCAGACCATGTTCCACTTCATCAGCGGCTACACGTCGAAGATGGCTGGGACGGAGCAGGGCGTCACGGAGCCTCAGGCGACGTTCTCGTCCTGCTTCGCGCAGCCATTCCTGGCGCTGCACCCCATGCGGTATGCCAAGATGCTGGCGGAGAAGATCGAGCACCACCAAGCCAACGCCTGGCTGCTGAACACTGGCTGGGTCGGCGCCGGCGCGACCGATCCCTCGTCGAAACGATGCCCGCTGTACGTCCACGCTCACATGCACTCGTACCAGACAACCACCCGACGCTGACATCCCCTGCCTCTCTAGCAAATACACCCGCGCCATCCTTGACAGCGTCCACAGCGGCGAGCTGGCCAAGGCCGAGTTCGAGACGTATGACGTCTTCAACCTCAGCGTGCCCAAGACCTGCGCCAATGTCCCCGACGAGATCCTCAACCCCAGGAAGAGCTGGGTCGGGGCCTCGGACTTCACGGAGGAGGTCACGAAGCTCGCGGACTTGTTCAACGAGGTAAGGTTCTCGCGACCCGCTTGGAGTCTTGACCCGCTAGTTGAGAGGATGTGTGCTAACGTGTCCATAGAACTTTAAGAAGTACGCGGATGAGGCGACCGAGGACGTGTTGAAGGCTGGGCCGCAGACGTCGTAGGGGTGGAGTGTATAGTCTGCACATGTCGCTCCAGGACGCGCGCGAGTCGTGTGATGCAATGGTGTTGAGATCTGTGATCCTAGACGTGCTTGAGTCGACCAATGCACAGAGCTGAGCGGGTGAATGCCGCACTCGAGGCCCTCATCAGTGCGGCTCAAAAGCTTGGCATGCATGGCACCCCACAGATGTCGAGTCCGAACTTTCGGGTGTCAGTGAATGCTACCGTAAATACATCTTTCCAAGTGTTACTTTACCTTTACATGCATTGCACGCTATCAATTTGACAGTCCTTGCTCACTGGTGTCAATAGTATCGACGTGCAATGACCGCGACTTACAGCGGATAGTGCGATGTATCAGTCGAGATGGGCACCAGCCGAGTCGGAGCAGCCGGAGGTGGGTGAGAAGGTACATTGATATTGACGCGCAACGCTGATATGTTTGTACTGACAATGACAGACGACCGAGCAGAGGCCGAGCACGTCGCTCTCGGCATCCGCGCCCAGCTTCTCGCCCGGTCCTCCGCCTCCCGAAGTCTCGAGCCACGATGCCTCCTTCGCACAGACCGGTCCCGCGCACGCTGACCTCTTCGACGATATGACGCCGGTGGACGAGTCGATGCGGATACGGTCGGAAGATGATCTGTTCAGCGATGACTTCACGCCCGTTGCGCAACCCGTGGTCGAGCATGCCACACCCGCCTCCACACGAGCCAGAGGGGACGGCCAGCGAGGCCGCGGCCGCGGCAGAGGGAGAGGCCGAGGAGGCATGGCCGTTGCACCTGATACTGCTGCTCCACCCACCACTACACCTGCTAGCGAAGAGCCGCAGCATCAACAAGCTCCCACAGCAGCTCCAGAGAATGCCCCCGCCGGCCCGCGCAAGGAAGGTGTCCCCTCCGTCCGCGGCGACCGGCACGCCACCGGCGGCCTCAAGAAACCCAAGCTAAGCGAGACCGAGCTCGCGGAGAAGATGGCCCAGATCCAGATCCGCAACGCCGCGCTCAGCGCCGCGCACGCGCGCGCCGAGGCCGACGCGGCCTCCTTCGCCGAGCGCGAGGTGCAGGCCAAGCAGGTCGCGGCGCAGCGGCAGACGGTGGAGCGGAAGGACCGGCAGCAGATGATGGGGGAGCGGGAGAGGAACCGGATGCGGAAGCTGAAGGGGATGGAGGGGCGGGAGTGGGATGCGGAGAAGCGGGAGGAGGACTTCCGGAAAGGTGGGCGGGCGGATAAGGCGGGGGGGTTCGCGGGGGACGAGCAGGAGTATACGGATGGGAGGGAGTATCTGTATCGAGAGCCGAGAGGTGGTGGTGGTGGTGGTGGTGGTGGGAGCGGTGGGCGCGCACAGCAGCCACAGAGTGCGCCGCGGCGGGAGGAGTTCCCTGCTCTGCCTGAGAAGTCGCCTGATGAGGTGAAGGGGACGAATGCGGCACCGGGCGCGGAGTCAACGGCTTCCAACGTCACTTCACCACGCGCGGGTGATGGCAACGCTTCGCGGGCTGATCAGGTCGAGGCCGCGAACACTTGAGGAATGAGCTTGCGGCTGCTTGAATGCCCGCGCTACTGTGAGCCCTGTCACTTGGAGGCCAGCACTTTGGCGCCATCCACTACTTTGATTGGGTACACCGCGAAGTCAGGTCAGTCCATCGTCAAGGATGATCATAGGGATAGCCGCTAATCGTTGCAGGCCGACGTTGTGCCAAAGCCTACCATGGCCTGCTTCCCCGAGTATTGTGGGCGGCGCCTTGTTACCTCGCGACAGGATACACGGTGTTGCTGATGACGACGGTGGAATTTGCCGTCATGGAGAAAACATACGAGTGGGTATGCAATCGATAGCGTCACAACAGCGCTCGCTCAGATGTGGAATTCAGTACTACGCTCCCGCCATGTTCATGCACACACCGCGAGAGTCCCAATAAATCACAGTGCCAGTGTTAGCCTTGCCCATGCGACTGGGCTTCTTTCCGAAGCCTTATCTGTATCCTATACAAAGAAGGACTCATTTATCATCGCTATGCTACAATCGACACCCTCTCTCGATGAGAACCCTGTCCATGATTCACTCCAAGGCAGGTCGCCAGCAATGGCGATCACACATGGCTTCCCCCTGCCGACAGTATGCTCTCCCAGTCGTTCGTGCGCGATCTCCCAACATCTGCCACGGGTAGACCTGGTCGGACAAGCGCAGCCAACGCACTGATCACGCAGAGCGTTGCCGGAGTTGAGCATTTGCCCGGAGCGGTTCACTGTGCCGCCATCGCAGAGCCCCAAACGTGTGCCTGCAAGCAGAGTTCCAGTGTTTGGCCGACGTGAGCGAAGTGGCCCAGAGTGACTTCATCGTGGTCGAACAGCTAATCGTCTAGGACGACAAGATGGCGGGTAGCCAGTGATCCACGACGCACATATATCGCTACAGAACACCATGCCGTCAAGCCTTGTCCCCGCCCGCCTCCTTCGCACGCTTCGCCATGGCCTTCTTGTCCTTCCGGGCCTTCGGGCTGAGACTGCTCTTGATGCTGTGCCCGCCTTGTAGGTAAAGCCAAGAAAAGAAGAAGACGGCCGCGAAGTTGAAGGCGCAGAAACCCCAGAAGATTGCATAGTCCCGATTGACATACTGTATGCCGAGATGTCAGGAAGCCTCATGCACGTGTAGAAACGAGTGAGACTTACGCGATAGTACACGTTGAAGCTCGCCGCGAACTCGTCGCCATTCGCAAACTGGCAGAAGCCGCAGAGGCCGTCGCCGAGCGTGGTGACATAGCCGCCCGCCTGGACGACATACGGTCCAGCGTAGCTCTGGCAGGTCTGACCCGGTGGTGCCGGGAAGCGTGCCAATTCGGACTCATCGCACTGCAGAGGCTGGCCGTGCGTGATGAGGCTGAGGAGCCCTTCGAGGAGGTATTTGAACGGCGTGAGCTAGCAGTTGTCAGCTAGCGTCCCACCCTGCGATAGTCTCACGGTTCATCGACTCACCCAGTACATCCAGGCCTTCCAGAATGCCGGCAGGCCTGCATATGGAACGACCACGCCGCAGAATGACACGACGAAGAGGAAGAGGAGCGGGACGAACAGGCTGGCGAGCAGCTCGTTGGGCGAGAAGGCCGCGATCGCTTGGCCAAAGGACACGTAGAACACTAGACTTGTCAGCTTCAGTCCGTCCCAGGCTTGGCGAGGGCACGTACCTTCGAAGAGTGTGACGAAGAGCCACACGTACGCGCTGGTGAAGCCGCCGTAGGAGAAGTGCGGCGGCCAGAACCAGGCGGCCCAGTAGAGCGTCCCAGCGACGAAGCTCCATGGCAGTTCAGGTAGGATTGCAGCGCAAGTGAAGGCGAACCAGGAATAGATCTTGGAGTTCCGCTCCCGGCTTTGATAAATATTGCGCAATTCAAGATATTTCGGCTGCAGCTGCTGGATGAGGGGTGGTGAGATCGTCAGAACCATGAAGATACTGAATAGGCGGCTCTCTAAAGCGTGATAGGTAGAGGTGTCAGCAGAGATGTCTCGATCCGAACCCAAGCTGGGATATCGGGGTACTTACGCATGTCGATCTGCGAGTTGCCCAGGTTCCAGAACGTGAAGGCATTGAAGATGCCGGTGAAGATGTGCAGCATGAACTTGCCGATGAGGTAGTCCTTGGTTCGCCAATACGCAACGAAGTTGCGGTGCACGACGGTGTAGACCTGCGTGCCCATGGGCATGGCGAACTCGCGCTGGTCCTTCGTCTCTCCGCCGGTGGCAGCGTTCCGGCGCTCTTGCACCAGATGCTGGACCTCCTCGTGCAGACCCTGGTTCTGCTGGGACCGTTCCCAGACATCACCCCAGTCTTGACCCTTGTAATCCGGATCTCCGGCGCCGATGACTTCGAGCATGTACTCTGCCGGGTTGGCATCGTGGGGACACTTCTTGCCGCCGTTGCTCTCGAAGTAGTCCAGGAGCTTCCGCGAGTCGTGGCCGAGTTCGCCTTCGTAGACCAGTCGTCCACCGGACTTGAGCAGAATGAGCTCATCGAATTCCTCGAACAACACAGCTGAAGGTTGATGGATGGTGCACAGGATGGCCTGTCCAGCATCGGCCAGCTTGCGGAGGAAGCGGACCACGTTGAATGCTGCACCGCTGTCGAGGCCTGACGTGGGTTCGTCGAGGAAGAACAAGAGCTCCGGTTTCGAGGCAAGCTCGACGGCGATGGTGAGCCGCTTGCGCTGCTCCTGGTTGAGGCCGGCGCCGATCTTCCCGATGATGGCGCCGGCAATGCTTTCCATCTCCAGCAGCTTGAGCACGGTCTCGACGTACTCGTACTTGTCCTGGAGCGGCACTTCTCGCGGCTGCCGCAGCTTGGCGCTGAACCGCAAAGCCTCCCGGACGGTCGCAGTCGGCTCGTGGACGTCCTGCTGTTCCGCGAATCCCGTAGATCGCTGGAATGATCTCGGAAGTGGCCGCCCATCGACCAGAAAGTCGCCCGTGATAACACCGAAGTTGATGCGCTGTGCGAGTGTATTGAGCAGAGTCGTCTTCCCGGCACCGCTGGCTCCCATAAGCGCAGTCAGCTTCCCGGGCCGCACGAAGCCCTGCACATTCTGCAGCAGCTTCCTCTCGCCTCCCTCGAAGGGTATGGTGTAGTTGACGTCGGAGAAGGTGAAGACAGCCTCGTTCTTGGCAATGCCCTTGACTGTACTCTCGTCTTCAGATCCGCTGGACTCGTCTTTGCTCTTCTCAGCATATGCGAGACCCGACGGGTCACTCGTCGCACTCTTGCTCTTCTCCAGGTCATTCGACTCCTCCCCGGTCGCGAGCGCTGTCTCTACAGCCTTGGGAACTTGCCCTCGCTTGTAGATTGTCACGGCTCCTCCACCCTTATTTGGCTTCTGAAGTTCCATACCCAACGCTGTCAGCGCGACCGAGGCGAGGAAGAAGGCGCAGATGATGCCGAAGTTACGCCATAGATGCGCCCGCGAGTAGTCGAAAGCGGTCTCGATGTACTGCGAGCCGGAAACGACAGTCGAGCCCGGTTGCGATCCCTGGATGGTGCAGCCCTGATACTGGGCCGTTGCACCCGGTCCTTGCGGGACAAGATACGGCGGGACACATTCGATGTTGAGGCCGTTGAACTCGTTGCTCATCAGACCCTCGAAGCCGTAGTAGATCGGGTTGATCTGCGGCGAAGAGTCAGCTGATGCTCCCGTACAAATGACCGCGCATTGCCTACCCATCTGATCCACGAGAACCACGGATGCATCTTTGATGGTGGGATGAGGTAGCCTGTGTACACGACCAAGGCCTGGATCATGACACCCGTGATCCTAGTCGCTACGTCGAGAGACGAGACCAGCGCACCGACCGCTCTGAATAGAGCGTACATGGTCATGGTGAGTATGAACAAGAAGAGGAGGCTGATGAAGAATTGCGAGGCGGTCGCGGAAAGGCCGGCCATCCAGTAGACTACGATGTCGAAGATGAAGACTGTGAACTCGCGGTCAGCCAGGAGTTCTCCTGTCATCTATGCCGAGTGCGCGAATGCTCACCTTGAACGAAGACCAAGGGTATATCGACAACGGTCTGCGCTATAGCGTATGCGGCTGGTCGGTAGAATTGGAAAGCCTTATGCTTCAGCAGTATCGGTCTTGATTCGAATGCAGACTATCATGCAATTAGCACCAAAGTCTTGTAGTACTAGGGAGAGAGACGCACCGTCAGCTCTGCCAGAGCAAGCAGCGCGTTGAAAAGCAGCTGTATGCATGTTAGCATCGACAGTCTGACGACCGCGCTGAATCACAACCCACCATGAAGAACACACACCACCTCTGGCGAAGACACCTGCGGCTGTCGACGGGAGCTGGAAGAACAGACTCCTATTGAGCGACGAGTATACCAGTCAGCACAGTACGTCCAACGAAGACATTCGCGGACTTCTTACCCTACGATGAGCGCCTGGAAGAGAATCCCGCCCCATTTGCCGCCCTAGAGTGGAACCCCCGTCAGCCGATAGTGCAAGACGTTGAACCGGCCTGTTATCACATACCAGTGACTGCTTGTCGCCAATCATCACCAGAAACTGACGGTGCGTACAAGCGATGACCTGTCTCCAGAACGGGATGGTGTAGTTCTTCCTCCTCGTCGCCTTGCCCTGCGCCTTATGCCGCTCCTCGACCTGGACCTGCACGCCCCGCTCGAACTTGTCAATCTCGCGCAAGTTGGCCTGGTGCTGTTCGCTCTTGGCGAAGATGTCGCCGAATTGGCTCGCGGAGCGCGGCACGCGGTCCTCCCACCCGGGCTGGATCTTGCGCTCGTGCTTGTCGGTGACGGAGGTCAGGAAGTCGGCCGTGGTCCAGCGATCCGGCCGGTCGAAGCCGAGGTCGGTGAAGTATTTCGCGGCGTCCTCCGTGTGGCCGAAGTAGCAGCATCGCCCCTCGTCGAGGAGCATGACCTTGTCACTGCGCGGAGGAGTCAGCAGCCGCAAGAGTTCAGTCTGCACAATGTTGAACTTACAAGCAGTCGTACAGGTTCTCACCCGCCTGGTAGAGAGCTACGCCGGTCGAGATGTGGGCCATGTTGGTAAGCGCCCGCAGACTCTCCACGTACTCCAGCGCAGTAGAGGAATCGAGCCCACGGGTGGAGTTGTCCCACATCTGGATCGACGCCTTGGTGATCATGGCCTCAGCGATCGACACGCGCTTCTTCTCGCCACCGCTCACGCCGCGGACGTACTCGTTGCCGACCTTCGTCCCCAGCGTGTGCTCGATCCAGAAGAGCTTGACGACGCTCGTGAGGAAGTTGCTGACGTACTGCGAGGCCGTCTCGCCCTCGTTCCGGCTCTCCTTGCCCGGCGTCTTGGTCTTGAGCGCGAACGTCAGCGTGTTCTTGACGGAGAGCGTGGCGTAGTGGAGGTCGTCCTCGGGGTTGTAGACGATCTCGCCGCGGTACTTCTTCAGCATGGTGTGCCAGTCGGTGCCACCGTACGTCACGTCGCCGTCGATGCTCTCGTAGCCGAAACGTTGGTTGCCGAGGACTTTGAGTATGGTGCTGCAGCCCGAGCCCGGTCGGCCAAGGATGAGACACATCTCGCCTGGCTTGATAACACCCGAGAAATCGTCGATGATGGTCTTGACGGGCGGCTTGCCCTTGGCTTTCCTTGGTCCTTTCGTGAAGAGATTGGAAAGAAATCTGGGCAGGCCGAGGAAGACATCGCCGAATGTAGGCTGCAGCGCGGCTCCGAGGCCCATACCTTTCACGGTCAGGTTCTTGAAGACCACACCCACGTGCCGCGTCTTCTCCTCCTCGGAGTGCTCCTGCCGGGTATGGCCGAACATGGTCGACATCAGCCGGTTGACCTCCTCCATTTCGTCGTCATGGTCCTGCTGGGTGGCAGCCCGGGTCAAAGCTTGGCCAGTCCTGCCGGTGTTGCGGCGGGAGAGATGCTTCATGAGATCCGCTTCCGTCATCCGGCGCTTGCTCGCGGTGGTCTGGAGCGCGGGCCTCGCCGGCTTCTCCGCCTCTGACTTCATCGGCGCAAAGCCATCGTCGTGCTCTGGGGATGCATCGGCGGACACGGGCAGGGAATCCTCGACCTCCTCGGTGGGATGGTACACGGCGGCCGCGGGCGGAATCTCGGAAGGGTACCGCGATGCCACGGCGGTGTCATCGCTGGACCGCGTTGCGCTCGAGCCTGAATTCGAACCTGCGGCATAGCCGGCGCCGTATAGCGCAGCGCCTCCAGCAGCAGCAGTGAAGCCCTCGCCACGTAGGCTGCTTTGCCTGGAAGCGGATCCACTGCCGCGGGGCGTCTGCGCATGGCTCTCCACGCGACTGACACCCGTCGGTCGGCTGAGGTAGCTCGAGTACGATGGCTGCCGCGCAGCTGCCGGTGTCTGCGGCCAGCCGCCGGGGATGTTGCTGTCCAGCGGCGTGGGCCGGTCATCGCTCGCCATGTTGGGCTCTGAAGTGTTGCGGCTACCGGATGCCTATTCCTGTATGGTAGTCGTGGAATTAGAACGCCCAATGGGCAGTGGAAGTGAAGGGCGCTGCTGGACTACGACGGAGGCATGGGTTGTTCACTACGAGGAAAGGCTGAAGAGAGGTAAGAGCACGACACCTACCGCTCCTCATCCACTTTACGATGAGCCTCCGGTTCGGGTGGTCAAACTTCCCGTGGGTCGCGGTCAACGCCCCATCCGACCTCTACCACCGCAGTGAGATGTCTTTGCTTTGCGCGTCTGCGTTCGTGGCGCGCGCATGTCGTCACGACTCATCCCCCCTGCGCAGAGCCGCATGCTCCGCGCCCTGTGATTCGCCCACGATCAGCATCTCCACACGCAATCCAAGATCGCCAAGCCAAGATCGGGCTTTCGATTAAGCCCGTTCCCTTGCATGACTCGCGATACAGCGGGCCGGATATCGACCGCGGGACCGCACGCGCACGTGCTACTTCGTGCGGAACATGCCCTGCCCCAGCGCGGTGAGGTACCCGTACCGCGTCAACCACGTCGGGTCCAGCGCCGCACCATCCGCGCCTCCACCCCCGGCGCCCACCGCCGCATTCGCCAGGTCCTCCAGCCCACCCCCCGCATCCCCCCTCAACATCCTCTCCTTCTTCCCCACCACCAGTTCCCGAATCGCCTCATCCCATCCTTCGCCCTTCTCCTTACCTGCCAGCCCCCTCCCCTCACCCAGACACTCGACCATCTGCTCCAGCCCCCTGATAGCCTCCGCCCGCGTCTTGGGGATATCGCACAGTTCGCACAGCGTCATGGCCGACAGCGCCGCGAAGTGGTGGTTCAGCGGCGTGACGGGCGTCAGGCGGCTGTTGAGCACGGTGGCGACTTTGACCGCGTGGCCGACCAGCTCCACGGGCTCGGTGGTAGGGTTCAGGCGCTTGATGAGGAGGTGGCAGTGATGGTAGGACAGGTGGACGAGGTTCAGGCTGCCCCACACCGACTCGACGGACTCGCGGAAGCGGTCGATTTCCCCTGCGAGCGTGAGACCGAGGAGGGCGGAGGCCGGGTTGGAGGGCGCCATGACGTCCGTGCTGGGCGTCTTGGTCGTGGTGAGGATGGCCGCCAGGTGCCCGATGATGAAGCTCAGGCGCGCGAGGTGGTACGTGGACTCGCCGAGCAGGATCTGATCTTCGGGTAACAGAACGACGCTGTTCTCCGGCAGCTTGAGAAGATCGGCCATGGAGGAGGCGTGCCAGCGGTCGAGGATGAAGAGGACCCACCAGACGCGCCGCGCCAGGCGCTCCTCGCTGTCGCGGTCGCCCTCCATGACGGAGCTGCTGGCGTTGCGAATCACATTGATCTCCAGCTGCCCTGCTACGCCGGCTGCACGACCGAGCCATTCAGCGCGTGAAGGACCGGCTTGGCCACGGATGGTGGCGGGTCCGTGGTTGTCGCTTTCCAGCGCCATGAGGAGGAGAGTCTGCAGGTAGACGAGATTGGTGGAGTTGGTGTGCGTGCTCGGATTGTCAAAGGGGTAGCGTGCCAGCAGCTCCGCGGCCTTCTTCAGCGCAGTGTGATAGCCGACATTCGGTGGCAGAGTGGTAGTAGGGAAGGTGCGCATCAGACAGTCCAGCGCCGCTAAGAAGGCTTCTCGCAGCGACGCCGGACAGTCCGCCAGCCGTTGGCGCAGCCGGTGCTTGCTGTTGGGCAGCAGTGGAAACGTCTGGTGGATGATGCGGTAGTACTCGTCTATCACCCGCTCGTCCCAGTCAAAAGCTGTGATGGTCGTGGTGTTGTCGGCTTCGTACGCCGGCCCACCAGTCTCGTGCCGCAGCTGCCCCCCACCTCTCCGCCAGAACGGCTGAGGCTGCAACTCGTTCTGCATCGGTGTAGATGGCGGCTGCGGCTGATGCGCCTGGAAGTACGGGTTCGGTGGCATCGGGCGGTGCTGCTCGTACATCTGCGCCGCGGGCGCATGCATACTCGCTCCCGCATGCATCTGCCCATTGTGCAGCCCCTCCGCCACATCGCGCGACCGCTTATCCCCCACCTGCGGATCAATCATCCCCAGTTGCGGCTCCCGCGCATAGCCCTCCGCGGCCATCGCCTGCTGGACCTGCTGCAGCTCGTACCGCGCCTGCGGCGACACGTTCGGCGCGTGCACCTGGTGCTCCAGACTGTTCAGCCTCTCGGCCAGCTCCTTGATATACCCCTTGCTGGGTCCGCGCTTCATGGGCTGCCGGCTGAAGGCGCAGGCCGCGGTCGTACGCGCGCAGTTCGAGCACGGCGCCTCGCCCGTCTCGTCCGCGGCATCGCAGCGGATCTTCTTCCGGCGGCACTCGTCGCACGCCCGGCTCACTTTGCTGCGGTCTTTCTTTGACGAAGATGCGGAGCCCTCGGTCGCGTCGGCCTGCAGTGCGAAGGTGACGGGGCCTTGATGCGGTGGAGGCGGTGGCAGCTCATGGGCTTTCTGGGTTGGGGTCTGCTGTAATTGGCCGTCGTTCGCCCCGTATCCGTCATAACCACCCGCCGCGAGGTTAGCGCGTAGCTGCGTGTCGTCGTGCTCGATGGAGGGCCGGGCAGCCGGCTGATAGAAGGGCAATTCGCTGCCTCGGTGCGGCGACGGGTATCTATCGCTGCCGGGGGCGCTGGTAAAGGTCGCCATGGGTAGGGGTGCTGAGCGGTGACCGCGTCTTAGCCAGCGCAAGGTATGTGGTGAGGAGCGCGACAAGACATGTATGCGACAGCACCAATAGCGCGCTTCTCGCGGCGGGGTCGCTTTGGGATGTCGCTCCTCGGGCAGCGCCAAGCGAACCAACGATCATCATCCATCATGAAATGCATCCCTTTCACATTCACATACCAGGCGCTGCGGAACCGGAAGATGATTCGAGACTGATGATGATGGCTGAAGCCCGGTGGGCCATTTGCCAGTCGGGGATACATTGTTCCAGGGGGCAACAGCAAGCACTCTACGAGACGACGACTCCACGATTGATCGATGCACTTCCTCATTCATGTACCCATCGCTCGAGAGCCCAGTCCTGACTCTGCACTCCAGGTCGGTCGCTGGCAAATGCATTGCCGGTAGTTAGTCGACGAGACCATGCTTTACATAGCTGCAGAATCGACAACGCTTCGCCATCCTGTAATTCCTGACGAAGCGTTCGACACTCGACGACGCGGCCAGCAGATCTCAAGAAGCAAGGCGGAAGAACGCCATGCCTGCCATGTGTCCTCCACCCTTCACCCAGATCTCCGGCCGATAGTCAGCATTACAGCAAAGCGTTCTCTTGGCTTCTGCAGCTTCTAACCCTGCAACAGCCCGATTCCCACGAACGCAATCACGCCCGCTCCGGCACAAAGGCCCGATATACCCGCGTCCCAGCCCCGTGGGCCCTGTGCCGCGACGTAGGTGTCCGCGCCACACACAAGAAGGAACGAGGTCAGCACGACACCCATCTCTCTCCCCTTGCCATCGCTATGGAGCCAGAACAGTATCCCTGCTATGGCCAAGTCGCGGGCGCCCAGGAAGACCATGGACTTGGCCGTGATGTCGCGGCCTTCTGGTGTGGCGGGCATGACGCCGAGGGTATCTGCTGCCGTGAGAGGGGAGAGCAGTGCCAGGGAGCCGAGAGCGGTGATGATGACTGTGGTGCCGAGGCCGAGGTGCCGCCATGTGGAGGCCGTGAGTAGGCGACGGGGGAACGCCATGGTGGTATTGTGGGGCCAGATCAGTGGTTGCGTGGCCGTTGAGAGGCTAATGAGGCTATTGAACAGCACGAGAAAGGCGACTGCGGAGCAAGATGTATAATCCTCAGCTACAGTATAGTCACGGTCTATATGTACTGTATTTTGTCCCGGTGCTAGCTAAGGAGATACGTAGTTACCGAGTAACACCATCCGACGCTTCGTCAGCTCATCCCTCTCCCCGTACATAATTCCGCTTTGTTTATGGACGGCAAGGCCATGAAATCTCGCATTCGGATCAGTGTCGGTCAGGGCAGGCACGGGCGTACCCATCATTTGGTTCGCGGCGAGTCTCTCAGCTCTTCGCACGCCCGGACGGCTTATGTCATGCGCGTTCCCCGGCTGCGTTGTGACCCAGATCGCACGATGATCAGGTATACAAGTGCCTTCGATGTGCATAGAGTGCCCTGGGAGTGCCTTTGCTCGTTGCTAGCGCCGGTGCCAAGGCATATTGCCCCTCCATGTCTTCCTCTCTTGCCCTTCGACTTCAGCAACATCTACGGCCCATCAAAGCCACACTTGCCTGATATTGATCGCCGACGCTCCCCATTGAGCCTCGACCAATCGAAGGAGCCAGCGAGCGAGTCGCCTGAAGAAGTTGCGCCCGCTCCAATCCCACTGAGTACCACAAACTCCACCCGCAACGTCTGAAGCGCCTACTAAAATCCACGATGAGCAACCTCGCTGCCCTCCAGGCGGAGCTCGCCGAGTATGAGGAGAGTCTCAACACCACGCACGAGTACCTTGCGCTCTTTCCG
>JAWDJV010000256.1:0-25154 GCA_033119285.1 Teratosphaeriaceae sp. CCFEE 6253
CCACCCAAGGAGCGCGTCAACACCGCTGTCTACATCACCTCACTCCCGGAAGATGTCGATGTCGAAGAGCTGCAGCATGTCTTCTCGCGCTACGGCGTGATAGCGGAGAGCCTGGATAGTGACCAGCCGCGCATCAAGCTGTACACCGACGAGCACGGCAAGTTCAAGGGCGAGGCGCTGATCGGTATGTGATGAATCCCCGCAATGTCAAGAAATGCGCACTTGCACCTGCGAAAGCTCCGATGGCCGGTGACCTCGAGCAGAGGCCGACATTCTGCTGTAAAGATGCGCACTTAGGCTGATACGTGCACAGTCTACTTCCGTCCTGAGTCCGTTCAACTCGCTGTCAACATGCTCGACGAGAGCGACTTCCGTCTCGGTACTAAGCTCGACACCGGTCCCATGCGCGTGCATGCGGCCGAGGCTAGCTACAAGTCGCAGAAGGATCAGCCCCTCAAGAGCGAAGAGGCGAAGAAGAAGGGCACGACCGCCAACCGTGACCGGGCCAAGGTCATCCACAAGACACAGGAGATGAACAAGTACGCACACTCCGCCCATGCTCTCTAGAGCATTGCGCCGGTATCATGACGTGCTCACTGGAGCTGCGTCAGCGAGAGCGCGAGTTAAGCTGCAAGGATGTAAGCTGACGATGTTGACACAGTCGCTTGGCGGATTGGGACGACGACGATCCCCAGGCCCTCCCCGACACCTCCTCCCGCTGGGACAAACTCGTCATCCTCTCCCACATGTTCACGCCCGAAGTCCTCGCCTCCGACCCCTACGCCATCTCCGACATCACCGAGGACGTCCGCGAAGAGTGCGAGAAGCTCGGCACCGTCGCCAACATCACGCTCTTCGACCAAGAGGCCGACGGCGTCGTGACCGTGCGCTTCACGGTTGCGCGGGCGGCGGCGGCGTGCGTGAGGGCATTCGGCGGCCGCGGCTTCGACGGGCGCAAAGTCGTGGCGCGCACTGCGGATGGCACGGAGAGGTTCAAGAAGTCCCGCAAGGGCGCCAAGGAGAAGGAGCAGGAGGAGCAGGAGAGGTTGGAGGCGTTCTCGAGGGACATTGAGGCCGATTAGTGGCTGCTTTGTGCGCTATTTCAGCCACGGACAGATGAGGTGAAGCTCGTGCGGGCAGCGACGGTGTGCTGAGAGCGCTGGCATCTCACCGACGTGAGTCTGCTGGAGCGACCTTGCTCAAGAGGCGCCGCGGCAGATGGCAATGCGCTGAGAGTGGGAGAAGAGCACGCATAGGATGCTGCGAAAGGCAGGATAGCGAATTGCATATCAGCCGAAAACAATCACACCCTACCATTGTACATGAAGTGCACGCGCCGTGAAAGTCGTCATACATACATCCTCTCCCGCCACTCGCGGGCGGTGCCCCTGCGTCACTGCAGTGCACCCGCTGACCTAGTCCTCCACCGAAGAGAGCCGGACATGGCTGCCCCTCTTCGGCGTCGCCAAGCCAGCCGCTGATTGTCACGCCGCCACGCCGACCGCGCCCCGGTACTCATACGGGTCCGCGACCTCCGGCGACCGGCTCAGCGTCCGCACCGCGTACGCCCCGCCCCCGACCCCGCCCATGTCCAGATTCTTCACCATCTCCGTCCGGCTGTGGCTGCGCCGGCCCCCGCGCTCCTCCTCCTGCCGCCGCTCGTCCAGCTCCTCCTCGTCAAAGTCGATCTGGCTGACGTCGTGCGGCGGGTCGCGGGGCTTGACCTCGCGCGTCAGCTCGACGTAGTCGTACGCGAACTCGCCGAGCTCCACGTCGTCGATGCCGAGCGCCTCCTCCTCTTTCGTCGCGCGCAGGCGCAGGGCCGGGACGTAGCGGCCGGCGTAGGACATGATGACTAGGATCAGGGCGGTGACGGTGAAGCTGTACGCCATCCCCACCACGCTGTCGCAGAGCTGGATCGCGAGCTGGATCCAGTGGTGGTTCAGCCAGCCGCCGGGGATGACGGTGTAGCCGTCCAGGTGCGCGATGTAGTCCGCGGCGAAGAGGCCGGTCAGCAGGTTCCCGATCACGCCGCCGATGCCGTGGACGGCGAAGATGTCGAGGCCGTCGTCCGCGTGCATCCAGTACTTGAATTGCGTCGCGAAGTTGCAGCATACGCCCGCGCAGACGCCGTAGACGATGGCCGCCCAGGCGGGCACGTAGCCAGAGCCCGGGGTGATGGCCACCAGGCCCGCGATCACGCCCGAGCAGAAGCCGACGGTGGACCATTTGCGCTCGAGGCGGTAGTCGACCAGGCACCAGGTGATGCCGCCTGTGCAGGCGGCGAGATTGGTGACCACGGCGGCCATGACGGCGCGCATGTTGGCGCTGAGCGCCGACCCGGCGTTGAAGCCGAACCAGCCCACCCACAGGAAGACGGTCCCCGTCACGACGTGCACGGTGTTGTGCGGCCGGAAGTTGAGCGCCTGCGTGCCGAAGCCCGTGCGCTTGCCCAGGACGTAGCTGTAGGCGAGCGCGGCCGCGCCGGACGAGATGTGCACGGGGGTGCCGCCGGCGAAGTCCAGGCCGCCCAGCTTGTACACCCAGCCGTGCGGGTTCCAGGTCCAGCAGGCGATGGGGTCGTAAACGACGGTGGACCAGATGAACATGAAGATGACGCAGGGGAGCATGCGGCCGCGCTCGCAGACGGCGCCGACGGCCAAGGCCACGCTGGAGGTCGGGTTCAGCACGGGTAGGCAAGCGCGGAAGGTGCGATCGGGATGGGGACCTACGTGATCGCGGCGAACATGCCCTGGTAGACGGCGAACAGGAGATCAGGAATGCGCGCGCTTCCCACACTCGGCTGCGCCAGCACGTTCCTGTAGCCGATGTTGTCCAGCGCGCCGATGAACTTGCCCGCCTGATGGCTGAATGTGAGCGAGTAGCCCCAGAAGAACCACTGCACACTCGTGACGGCGGTGGCCATGACAGACAGCCATATCAGCGACAGGGCCGATTTCCGCCGGGCGAGGCCGGAGTAGAAGAAGCTGTGGCATCGTCAGTGAGTGCTAGGTGTGCGCCTTGGCATGTGCGAGACTCACCCGACTCCAGGAATCATCAGCAGGACCAATGCGGTCGAGGTGATCATCCAGGCTATGTCGCCACTCTCGTAGTAGATGTTGAGGTTCTCCGTGAGCGAGTTGCCCCCAGCAGGGCCGGTGCCATTGTACGCGGCGTAGGGGACGTATGGGAGCGCATCGGTGCCCTGCGCCATCGTGTACTGACCGCAAGGGCGCCGGTGTGGTACCGGACACCTTTCACCACTGGAAGAACGGTGGTCGTTTGTCAATCGGCCAGTCTGTCACACTTCCAGGAGTCGAGGCTGATGAGGTTTGAGTGAGCTTTCCGAGGGATTCGAAGTCTCGGTGTGGAATCACAGGATGCCTGATCGGTCGGTAGTGACGTCGAGCGGATCGTTCTCGAGTGTGGTGTCTCACACGGCTACGGCTCCTGCTTATTTCTGGGGGCCAAAATGCCGGTATGAGGTCTCATTGCGAGGGCCAACGCGGCGAAGGGGAGCTGGGCAGACTGCGGAAACACGGGGCCACGCTGGATAGATCGATCCCATACCCACTACCTCGCGCTGTCGACGGGGGTTCTCGAGCTCAACCAGCTTAAGCAGCAACTCCGTAGTGACAACCCACCCGCGGCATCAGGACGCAGGAACACATCGCCGGACACCCCACCCCACGCGGCGCATGGCGGGCGGACAAATCGCATAACCGCTCCGCCGACGCTATGGATGCAGCAGGATGGGGCCTGGGAGCACCGGAGGATGCTGGGACGGGACTTGTGCATGCACACGGCGATGTGGAAGAAGCAAGCGGGAAGATAGGGCTTAGGGCTGGCCAATCGCGGTCCAGTGCCTTCCTGCAAGTCAGGCGGGCCGAGGGACGGGGTGGGTCCCTGCTCTCCTGGGCCGGTCGGTCGGGTGGCTGTTCTGGGCCTCGCGACCCGCGTCGGCGACGGGCTTGCTCGCGCTGATATCAGCGCCTTTCTCAAATCCTTCTTTCGCGAGATGGAAAGTCACCGAGGCTGTCTGCGATAGGGGGGGCTCGGAGGTTGACGAGGCCACTCTGCTGGCCCGCCCTGTCACTCCCGTCCTTCTCCGCGGCCAAGGCCGCCCGCGACGCCGGCAGATGCAATGTGCCGTCCACGACAGATGCGGCTGTCCACCAGTTCGCGGAAGGCGGCATGCGGTCTCGGGCCTCTTGAAACAGAGCCATCTCCCGAATCGCTGGCGACCGCTTACTGTACTACAACTATTCGGCCCCAGCGTTCACCGCAGCGTGCGAAACAGCGCATCCATCTCATCATGGCCCCCGGCAGAATCACGGGTCTCGCGTCAGGGAGCTGACACCCGCGTACGCAAGCCATGCCAGAACGCAGTCTGCTATCCCCAAGGCGGATCACGCTCAAGTTTCGCGGTAATTGAATAAGACACACTCATTATTAGCATTGCTGATGAAGGACCCAAATGCCATTCGGCAGCGATTGAAATGTCGTGACACGGGCCACAGCAGAGTAGAAGGGGTCAGAGCTCTCCAAGGTTCAAGACACCAAAGCCATGTGGGCCAACAGAGTATCGCTGTGCTGAGATCGATGCCACGACGACCGAAGATTGAGGGTTCGACAAACCTGGCAGCGATCCCTTCGACCGACCGCGTCACGACGGTGGCTCGCCTGGGTCGAGACGACGACGATTGTGCCTTGGTTCACCGCCCGACGGGACGGGACTATGAGCTGCCCCGACTTCGACTCGATATTTGATGTGCCCGGGCCCGATTCTTGAGTGCTGAGATCAGCACTTTGATCGCCGTACGGCGCATGGCAGGACATGCACAGAGATCGCGAGACTGCAGGTGGCCGTTGGCCTGCGGGAATCCGTCTCGAGGCATCACGGAAAGTGCGGAGAGAGCTACCACGAGCAACCATCAAGGTACTTGTATCTCCCAATAGCATGTGAGCTTGCCTCGTCCGGCGGGCACCCTATCAAGTCTGAATGGTACTCAGGAGCAGCTGTTCTGGTCCGCACTGTACCCGATGCCCGTATTGGCGCCGTCTCGTGGTCATGACATCGACGGGTGAGCACCACTGCTGTAGCTTCGCTTCCGTCCGTCGACACGTCCTCATGTTGACCCTCCTCGCGGTGATGCTCGTGGCCCTCGGCTACGTGTTCTTAGGCCATCCTCGATGTTTGATCGAGTGTCAAAAGCTTGAGCTAGGTCTGGCTGCTTCCGACAGCGCTCCAGACTGCACATTCCACGTCCCTCAGCTACGTTCTACCACCCATTCGGGCATTCCAAGCGCTCTACCTCATTGTAGAGTACGCAGTCCTTTCGAAGGGCTGACATCCTGATTGCAATCGAGACAGACACCGTCAATAGGCACTCGATGGACAACGACACAGCAATGCCGCCGCTCTCGACTCTGCCTCCCGCGGACACGACCTGGCAAATCTCGCTCGCGGACAAGATCATCGCCATCACCGGAGCGAACCGGGGCATTGGGCTGGGCATCGCGGAGGTCTGCCTCGCCAACGCCGCGACGCGCATCTACTCCCTGGACATCACCGACCCGTCCGAGGACTTCGCCGCCCTGTCCAGCAAGCACCCGGGCCGCTTCCTCCACAAGCATGTGGACGTCACCGACGAGGCCAGCGTCAAGCGGGCGCTGGACGAGATCGTCGACGCGGAGGGCGCGATCCACGGGATGGTCTGCAACGCCGGCATGACGAAGCATCAGCCGGCGCTCGACTTCACGATGGCGCAGGTCGAGCAGCTGTTCCGGCTCAACGTGTTCGGCGCATTCGCGTGCGCGACGGCCGCGGCGCGCAAGTTCATTGCGCTGGGCATCAAGGGCTCCATCGTCTTCACGGCGTCCATGACCTCGTACCGGCCCAACCGCGCCGCGCCCTCGGCACCATACGGCGGGACGAAGGCGGCGGTCCGGAACATGGCGCACACCTTGGTAAGTGTTCCTCCAGAACCTCGGAAGTCGATCGATGGCGAGGCTTGTTTGATACTGACCATCATCGTGGCAGGCTATGGAGTGGGCGGAGCATGGCATCCGGGTCAACTCCATCAGTCCGGGCTTCGTGCGGACGGCAATGACGTATGCCATCGAGAGGGCGCCGGACTGGGACCTGAAGACCAAGTACTACGGCGGCATGCCCCGCCTGGCCCTGCCGCAGGAGCTCGGCGGGGCGTATGTGTACCTCTTGTCCGATTCGGCGAGCTATACCACGGGCATAGATCTGCCGGTGGCGGGTATCGTTGGAGCGTGGTAGGCCGCTGGTGATCATAGTGACTCTGGGCAAGCAGTTGCGTGGGGCGTTGGGTTCACTGAGTGCTGGTGTTTCACGCCGTGCCGGTCGCTCCACGATGCACTTGAGGTCGTCAATAGGCCGAGCAACCTCGTGTCTCATCCCGACTTCTGCTTCGCCCACTCCACTCTCAGCTCGTCAGCCAGATTGACATTCGCAGGCCAGCCGGTGTGCGCAGAGTGCTCGGCAATGAGCTCAGCGATACACTCCCGCTTCCTCTGATCCGTGCAGTAAAGCCCAGCAGCGAACAGACATTGGGTGGACATCAGCCTCGAAGCACCGTCGTCCAGCCGCAGCGCAATGCCGCCGATGGTGTCGATGCACTCGGTGATGGCCTTGTCACGGCCCAGGTACTCGAGATAGCCTCCGGCAGTCGGCTGATGGATGAGCAATAGTATGCGGGCCATGCTGTGCATCTGGAGCGAGACTCCGAAAGCCGAGGCATGGATCCAGATGGGCTTGAAGGCTCTGTCGGAGGACTCTTCGACCGGCAGCGGCTCGAAGTGGACGCTGAGTTTGCTCTTCCACTCGCTGAGGGAATCGAGAAGGGTGTTGGCGCGCAGGATGCGGGCCCCGAGATCGTGCTCGCCTTGCTGCTTCTCTTCGTCCGAGCCGTAGTTGACGCACTGTGCCAGGATGTACACGACTTTGGATGCCAGGTCCCATGCGTCCATGGCCTCGTAAGATTTGGTGGGCTTGAAGAAGCTGAAGCAGCGCCGATGCTCTCTGAATGCGGCCCACTGTTCGCATGCAGAGTCAGTGTTGCGACTGAGCCAGATGTGATAGCAGAGTACTGCTATCGGGCTACTGCCTGAGGGCGGAAGAAGGAGTAACATACCCTATGGAGAGGTCAGCAAGCTAGCCTACGATCGGGCTGGCTGTCTCCTACATATCCTGTCTCAACCACGCCCACCAAATAGCCTGTTCCAAGCCGCCGGACTCGCCGTTGATGTCGCGGCTGCGCTGAATCCAGAACACGCCCTTTGCGATGGTCAGGTTAGGTGGTCTGTTGAACTAAGAGGATATGTTGCACATGAAAAGACCTACCTTAAGGTGACGCTCCCACCCTTTCCCAGCGCCATCAATCATCTCATACGTACTGACAACCAGCACCGTAGCCAGCAATTCGAGGCTGTTCTTGTACGATGTGAAGCGCATGGCCGACTGAAGGTACTGCAACGTTTCGTAGTAATACTGCACCGCTGCTGTCCGGTCGAGGTCCGCTTCCCCACCAGGCATCGATTTGATGGAGAGGTGACGGGCTCCCAGTGCAAGTATGGCTTTCATCAAGCCCTGGTTGCGCAATGCTAGGTGTGGCACGAATGTTGAGAAGCTCTTTTTGGGGTCGAGCTGGTCGCGGTGGCGGCGGTATCATTAGCACAAGTTTCTGTTCGGGTTGAGGGACGGCCTCTACGTACAAGGTCGATCCACAGGCTCACTCTGCCAGAGAAAAGTTAGGTCAGTCTGATGGTCATGGCATGAGTGTGGATGTAATCAGCTCCAATAACAGAGAGGTGCAACACATAATAGACTCGAAGGGTCATACCCTGGCCTATTGTCAGCTTATCACACTGGCTAATGTAAAGGCGTGGACGACAGCGCACCAGTCACGAAGTGCTTGAATACATCGCGTTCATGATCTTTGAGCAAGATGGGCCCGGCGGACTGCCAAACCTGCGGCTCATCAGGGTCGCCGCTCCCTCCGCTGGGCGTTCCGGGCGTGAGACTAGATGTCTGTAACGACCTCGAAGGGGTCTGCAAGCCTATCAATTCACCGAAGCCTCCTGGACGTTGTAGCGCGGAGAGTGCCAAGTCGGCGCCGCCATCGGAACGCGGTCGATGGCGCCCATTCAATACGGGCTCGACTGGGTGCTCGGGTACGTCGAGGCCGACACTTGCAGCATCACCCGCGAGCAAGCCAAACCATCTCAGCGGTGCAACTTCCGTGCCGTAGGCGGTGGAGGTGCTATAGCTGCTCAGTGGGCTGATATTCTGCGACGGCCCTTCTCCTAGGGGAGCTTCCGGCCATGGCTGCGTTGGAGGCCTCGACTCTAGATCGGCCGAGAGGCTCGTTCGCGAGGGTCGGTCCTCAGACAGGTGTGGCGTAGCTAGCGAAGGTGGCTCTGCTGCCGGCGGGCCTGCATTGCTATCCGAAGGCGGTCCGTAAACGCACTCGCGGCCCCCTTTACTACACGGTCCACATACAGCTGGACAAGCAGGGGAAGTCAGCTAGCATCAGGGGAGTGTGTATTCCACAGAAGATGTACGTTGGACCTCGTCACATTTCATGTGACGCTTGCGGCATATCGAGCTGGCAACGGTTTACATCAGCATGTCTTCGCGAAGTAAGACTGAGCACATGACTGCCGCTGCATGTCAATGAGGCAGAGGATGGCAGAGACGTCAGACTGACCAGCCGGTATTCGTCCGCAGCCCGCGTCCTCTCGACTTCCGCTGCTTGCGAACACCGCTACCGCTGTGCTGTGTCCCCTGCTGGTGTGTGCTCATCATCAGCCTGTCTCAGGTCGTCGGATCCTTTTGTGCCATGAGACGAGGTTGTCGTGGCTCGAGACGGAGGTGCCCGGCTGATTGGGGGCCAGAGAGAACCTGGAAGCTCCACTTCGGTCGCTTGTCCAACGTGCACCAAATAAACACCATAAACAGTCGATTACTGATGAACTTAGGATCTTCTACGCTTGCTGCACACCGCCGAATGCATCAGCGTCATCGCCTTCGCTACACGCGTTCCGTGTTGTTCTCGTCGCCATGTGACGGCTACCAGCATGGTTGGTAATCGTGCCCTTGTCGAGGTACCCAGATATGGTTCCTGTTGGGCTCTCTATGATGATGATGAACAGCACTCGCTCACGAAACAGTCTGCAACGCTCGCTTACAGTCGACGGAGTACTTGGATAGCGCCGTCCGAGAAGATGATGTCCACACCCAGGCTCGCCACGGCCATCCTCTACGGACAAGGCACCACGCTCACGGCCGTGGGCCTTCTCGCGCTCCTCCGACCTGACCTTCTCGTGTACGACGTAGACACCTTTGCCACGGGGACACCACTGGCGTTCCAGATCAAGGTCATGAGGTGCGTACATCTGTGTCAACCCGCTCATCAGGACAAGGGGCAGCTAAGACGCTTAAAGTATGCTTTCTCTGACTCTCGGTCCGTACTGCATCGCCACAGCACCTTTCCCTGCCATCCACCGGCGACTTATGGCAATCAACATTGCCCTCCGAGCTCTAGCCACGGCCACATTCTGGAGCGATGCTCAGCGTGGCGGCGTTCTTGGCGAGCACCGCGTGAACGTTTCCGGGAAGTCCTACCTGCAGATCATAGACCCGCACTACACTCATCACTGGTTCGCATACAGTCGCGCTTCAAAGCGTCTGATGATGATGATGCAGGGGCCTCTTCGACCTCCGACGTCGCCCGCCCACATGCAGCTTCAGGTGCTTATTGCCGACAGCTGCCAGCCAGCACCCCGCATGCGCCTATGGTAACCGCCGCGGGGTATGTTTATGGGTGAGAGGAAGCGTAGGTCAAGCGACAGCAGTAATACATACGCATCTCCTTTCGATTCTTCAGTCCTACTCATCGCCTTCAAATCGACATTCAGAGCACTATTGTCTCACGATTTAGTTGATCAGCCTACAAAATGTCCGGCAAACTCTCCGGCAAGGTCGCAGTCATCACGGGCGGAGCAGGAGGTCTGGGCAAAGGCATCGTGCAGAAGTTCAAGGAGGAAGGGGCGGAGGTCATCCTCGCGGACTTTGTGGAAGAGGCGGGCCAGAAGACGGCGGGCGAGTTGAAGGCCGAGTTCATCAAGTGCGACGTGACGTCGCGACAAGACTGGGAGGCTGTCGTCAAGTTCGCGGAAGAGAAGTTTGGGCGGCTCGATTGTGTTGTGAACAATGCGGGTTGGACCTATAGCAACAAGGTGAGTTGGCCGGCCGCAGTTTGGGGGAAACGACTGCGCGCTTATACATGGCAGTCGACGAACGATGTGACGGACCAGGAGTACGACAAGGTCTTCGACGTGAACGTCAAGTCCATCTTCTACAGCGCGAGCGTCGTCGTCCCGTACATGCAGAAGAAGGGCAACGGCGGCTCGTTCGTCACCATCGCGTCGACGGCAGGCATCCGGCCGAGAGGCGGCTTGACGTGGTACAATGCCACTAAGGCGGCCGTCATCAACGCGACCAAGAGCATGGCCGTCGAGTACGCGAAAGACAACATCCGGTTCAACAACGTCTGCCCCGTCGTTGCATTGGGCACGGGATTGTGAGTGGATCCGAGGACACTTCAGGGGACCGGTGCTGACGCAGGTGCAGAACGAGCTCTTTCTTGGGCAAGCCGGAGAACGAGAAGACGTTCATGGCGACCATCCCGCTGGGACGCGGCTCGACCCCGAAGGACATTGGCAACGCCTGCGCCTTCCTCTGCAGCCCGGACTCGGACTTCCTGACCGGGATCGACGTGCCCGTGGACGGCGGTCGCTGCGTCTAGGCGTCTGAAGCATCGACATGAGCTGTGTATGTGGCTTTGGGGATCCCCGAGTGCCTTGGGTCTCGAGTGACTGTTGAGCAGTATGTACGTTCACTGCTAGCCACAGTCTGGTTCATGAGCTCATACCGTTGACAAAGCCTCGCAAGAAAATCGCCGCGGCCATTGCCCCTGGGTCAGGAGGTGCGTCTTGTTTCGTCTCCGCGCCTTGCTCGCCGACATATGCCGCTACTTCACGTCAGCCATCAGTAATCCAACCCAATGTCGGGCGCACTCACCTCTGCCGAACTTCGCCTCCATGCCCGAGGTGCTCTGCGCACCCTTCTCACCCGCTTCCACGGCCTTGCTCAAGTCCAGCTCCTTCTCCAACGTCTCGCAGAAAGGGATGAGCGTATCCATGACCGTCCGACTGCCTTGTCTCGCCGTCGTGTACCCCATCAGGTTCTTCAGCGCCTGCCCAGCCGCCTGCCCGGAGCTCTTGATATCCATCTGGAAGCCACTCTCGTCCTTGGCAAACGCTAGTCGCAGATTCGATGTATACGAGGCGAGCACAATGGCGATGATGGCACCCAACGTTCCTCCAATCTCCTCGACAGCAGCCTCAACTTCGTCGAGGATGTGGAACAGCGCGCCGTCTTTGCAGAGGCCCGCATCGAGTTTCTTGAGCACGCCTTTGCACATGCCTTCAACCGCCTCGCCACAGTCGCCATCGCCCATCTGGACGTCCCACTTGGTGATGTCTGGTTCTGCTTTGACGGCTGCGTCGCACGCCTTGCGAAGCGCAGACTCCAGCTTGGTAGGGTCGACCTTGGGTCCTGTCGACACAGCTTCCTCGGTCGTGCCCGTCACGCCAGTCTGCCTGCGCGCCTTGGGGATCTGTATCTCCTTGTACCCGTTGCGAGGCCACGCTGGTGCCTTGGTATCCCGATCAAGCAGATGTAGCAGTGTGTGGAGGGATGTCTTCGTCTCACGTTCGATGCCAGAAACGTTCAGTAAAGAAATGGACCAGCCGGGTGCATTGAGTGATGTCTCGAAGCATGACGTGTAGATGCGTGAGGGCGTGATCTTCCACTCCTTATCCAGGATCCTTCTCGATACGGTTGTCAGAGCTTCGAGTTCAAAATTGGACATGCCGCCGAAGTTGTTGATCAGGAGGCACACGACGTCGTCCGGCTTGAAGTCGACGAAGGCTCGGTCTTGGTCCTTCGAGTCCAGGCAATACTTGAGCATGTCGGAAACGATCTCGTCGACGGACGGCATGGGCGACTTCTCGTGCAGCCCGGGCTCATTGTGGATACCCATGCCCAACACGTATGCCTCCTCGGGTACAGAGCGGTGATGCTCTCGGCCCGGGATATGGCAATGATCCAGGGAGGAGCCGACGGTGACCGCGTTCGCATTGACCGATTCCCCAATCTTCATGCACTTCTCGAAGTCGTAGCCCTCTTCTGCCGCACTACCGCACAGCTTCAGCACGAACATGTTGGCAGCCAGCCCCCGCCGTCCAGTATTCGCCGTCTGCTTCCGGCCCAGGGCCACGTCGTCCGTCATCCGCAAGATCGCAACGTTGTGGCCCATGCCCGCGGCCTTTTCCCTCGCGAGGCCAAAGTGCAGGTTGTCGCCCGTGTAGTTCGTGATGCACAGGATGATGCCCGCGTCGGACGGTGCGTGGCCGATCGCGGCCATGATCTGCTTAGTCGACGGACTGGCAAAGACCTCGCCGTTGACGGCCGCCGCCAGCATGCCGTCCCCGACATAGCCACTCCATGCGGGCTCGTGTCCGCTGCCGCCTCCTGAGATCACGGTGACCTTCGATGGGTGGTGGGTCTTGGAGTAGACAACCTTGTTCGGCGCATCGAGTGCTAGGTGGTTGTTGCGGGCTACCAGGCTCTCGAGGCCGAGCACGACGACACCTTCGGTGCTGGGGAAGAAGTGCTTGGTGCTCATAGTGGATGTGGGGGATATAAGCAAAGGTGAGATCGCTCAGGGGCAGCGTACAGGTAAGACACTGCAGGGCCCTTCGTCGTGGATAGGGTACAGTACACCATACTCACCCGCCTCCACCTCCACCTCCACCTGCGGTCGTCTGGTGGCATGCCGAAACGGTCATACCGAACCCCACTCTGGACTTTACCCCAAAGGCGGGCAGGTCGGGCATGAGGGACGCACGTGAGATGGCCGGCTGTGGGCGCATCGGGCCGTGTGGAAGAGCCTCTCGCTGTTGCTTTGCGTCGCTCGTACAGGTATGATGATGATGGATGGATGGATTGTGGATCCGCACGATGTTGAGTGTGTGATGGAGCGGATGGTTCACGAGTTGGTGATTGTCTTGGCACTCGTTTCCGGCATGGATCACGACGCCGCCCAGCTAGCTACACCGACTACATGTCCTTACTCGGCCGCTCGAGACGCATCGACCTGCGGTCTCATCAGGCTCAGTCCAGATCGCATGCCGACACGAGTAGCGCCTTGTCTTAAGGCTACGACAGATCACATCCAGGTCGAGCTGCACTATCTCGGTCGAGTCGCAAGTGAGGAGAAGAAGTATTATCTGTACCAGATTACCAGATGAGACATCAGAGGTGTGTCCCAGTGCTGCTACGCGAGCTTCTAGCAACGTCGCCAACGACTTGGAGGATCTGCGACCTCTCTCAACCCCGCCAGTCTCCTCTTCATCACAAGAACGCTCAGTAGGTAACGACCGTCTTCTCGGAGGCGACAATGCCCAAGGTCTTCAAGGGCGACAGCTTGACGAGGCATCCGGCGTACGCTGCGTAGAGGGTGGCGTTGAAGCTAGAGTGGTGAGTTTATGAGCATCAGCGACGAACCCAAGACAGTCGACATTGAGTCTAGAGTGCACGTACAAGTTGCCCATGTCCTGGATCAGAGGCCGCACGGCGCCCAGCTCAGCCAGCGTGCAGGTTCCGTGGCCGCCCAGCGACGGAGGGAACACGCAGGGCTCGATCTGCATAGTGGCAAACCGAAGAGTTAGTGACCGGGCGCTCTCAAAGGTCACTTGAGCTTGGCACTGAGGGGAGTGCCCACGATATCGGAGAAGACCTGGTAGTTGACCGAGTGGCACGCTGCAGCATATGTCAGACCGTCGAACGGATAGTTGTCATTGACACAATCGGGCCTACCGAAGTCATCGTAAGCGCAACCATCCGCCTTGTTTGCCTGGATCTGGCACTGCTTGATGCAATCCGGCATCAACTTGTTCCACTTGGCGGTGGTTAGGCAGTGGTATCTACGGCCGTCAGCAAGACTCAATCACATCGACCTCGAGATTGACAGACTTGTTGAACTCTCCCGGCGCCAGAGCTTGCGTGACGTTGTAGGTCAGGGCCGCAGAGGCGAAGGCCGGAACGAGCGTGCTGATGATGGCGGCGAACTTCATGATGACGGATTCGGTTGCGCGGGACTTGCAATGAGCGTGATGTAGGGTCGAAGTAGAATTGGGCGGACTAGGTGACGGTAGCGAGGGACGTAAGAGCAGATTGCGCCAGGCACAGGCAAGGGACGACCACGATACTTCAACTCAAGTGCGCGCTGGCAGGCGTCGCCTCGGTGCTCTCGACCTAGCCGTGGTCACGGTCAATGCGCCGCCTCGTAAAGCATATATCAGGCCTCGGATCCCATGGTTGGTCAAGATCTACGGCGCATCTCGCATGGGCAGTAGTGGGACCTGCAGGACTCGGTGCAGGTCGAGAACGCACAGCAGCGTGGCCGATCGATGAGGGTCGGACAAGGTTCTCCAGAGGCGCATGAGGAGCGAGGTATATACCGTTTAAGGTTCTGGAGCCGGAAGTCTCCCCTTACTCTGGCGACCGAGGACCCCAGCTGGGCTACCGGAACTGCAGGAACAACGCAGATTGCTCTCCGCTGCAGTAGTAGTGGCGTTGTTGCAACGTATCCTTGCCATGCAGACTGCCGGCATGCCATTTGGCCAAGTAATTGATGTGGAGGGAGCTGAGAAGTAATCATGTGCGGTGGCTTTTTCAGCTCCTCTCCTGACTCCGTTCATAACCTACACATCGGCCTTGGCCATCTTGGACAGCGACCCTCACCCGCCAATGTTACGATTGCGAGGCCAGAGATGATTGCGAGGCCAGGACGCGTGTTGGACTTGCTGATTGGGTGCGCATCGCAGTGCAATAGATCCGACATATCTCAGCGCATCTTCAACGCTATCACCGCTTGCATCCCTCGAGTGCCAGATAGCGTGGTCCAGCTGGTTCTATATCACTGCAGTACCGGCTGTGCTGCTCGGCATGGCCTACCCGTCGCAACGCCTGCCAATACACCCATGCTCTCTTGCCGAACCGCCGCCGCCGCTTCAGGCTTGTGGTGCTCTCATGGCAGCGTGTAGCCACCATCGATGACCATGTTCGCACCTACTTCGGTCAGCATGAATTCGTGTCGCTCATGTCTCGTACATGGCGTACCTGTCATGTAGGACGAGGCATCGCTGGCAAGGTAAATGTAGGCCTACCGGGTGCGTCAGCAGGCGTCCTCGAGCGGCAATGGACAAGAATGACTGACTCCCTTGAGCTCGGCAGGATCGCAGAATCGGCCACCAGGTATCATGGTGTACCACTGATCGCTCCACTCCTTTGGTAATGTCCCGATCACTGCAAACGCTCAGCATGTGTGCCGAAATGAAGGTCAATCCGACGTACTGTCCGTCTCAATGAAACCCGGACTGATGCAATTCACTCGCGCAAAATCCGTCCACTCCACTGCCAGCGACTTGGCCAAATGGACCACCGCAGCCTTCGATGCATTGTACGCCGACTGCCGCTGCGGGATATTGACCAAGATCGCAGACACCGAGGCCGTGAAGATCATGCTCCCGGCTCCGGGGCCTTGCTCCTTGAAGATCTTGCCAGCAGCCTGTGCAGTCCACATCGCGCCGTCCAGATTGACCTTCATGATCTCGTGCCACTGCTCAACGCTGTACTCGAGACTATCGTGATGGCTTGCAACTCCGGCATTCGCGACGCAGATGTCGAGCTTGCCGAAGTCCTTGGCCACCTGGTTCATGGTGGCGGTGATCGTGTCCTTGTCCCTGACATCGCTCCGGTAGGCTTTGATCGTCATGCCGGTGTCCTTGGCAATGCTGTCGGCCGTCTGCTCGGCGTCCTTGCTCGAGGTATAGATAAGGGCGACGGAGGCGCCCGCCTCTGCCAGTGCTCTCACGACTTCGAGGCCGATGCCGCGCGCTCCACCCGTCACGGCCGCGACTTTGCCTTTGAGCGAGAAGTGCGAGAGCACGTTGCTCTTCGCATCGGCTGGTCTTGCGAGAGGCATGTCTGCGTTGACAGAAAGACAGGTACCAGGCGAAGGACAACAGTGATTGTGCTGAGAAGTGACATGAAGAGAGCGCCTACACACCGTGCTACTACTACAGCTCGACAGGCAACGCGTCGGTCGGGGGACACGCGACCTGTTGGTGGCGCTCGAAGGCCAAGCGGGAACAATGAGGAGAGCTCGTGCCGAACCGGACCTGAGGTCGCGCAGCTGATGATGAGATGCGGTAGACAGTGGACCTGGAGGCCGACGATCGCATGAAGGGAGGGTTGTATGTGAATAATAGGCTTCGTCTCGAGGGAGGGGCGCAGGTGCCGAGAGGTCACTTGTTGGTAGGCCGTCAAATGCCGAGCCGGCTCCCACCTCCTCTTGACCTCACCTCAAAGGTGTGGACCTCCCGGTCATGAATGATCATAGACGCTAACGGGTGTGCCGTCCAGCATACATGGGCGCGCGGATGCGTACATGACTGCAATTTGTATGGTGTGAGCAGGACAAGTACAAGCTTTCTCATCTTCACTCGTGCATTGCATCACTCTGGTCTGTCCTCTCCGAACCAGCCACAAGATGATCACAAAGACGGAAGAGGAGGAAAGCGTGAGCAACACACGGCGGAGAGCTTCTGGCCCAGAAGATCCGGACTGATCACATTTCCAGAATCCCGCCTTCGTCCTCCGCGCCGTGAAAGACGTGGCGTTCGAGGACCGACCCATACCCAAGCTTCGGGATGATCACGACGTGCGCGTCCATATAGCCCAGACCGGCATATGCGGTTCAGACGTCAGCCGACTCGCAGTCGACAAGCCTAAGAATCAATTGCTGATACCACCACCACAAGGTCCACTACTGGCAGAGAGGCAGAATCGGCGACTTCATCCTCACAAGCCCTATCATCCTCGGCCACGAATCCGCCGGCACAGTCGTGGAGGTCGGCAGCGCAGTCAGAGATATCAAGGTCGGACAGCGGGTGGCCGTCGAGCCCGGCGTGCCTTGCCGTCGTTGCGACTACTGCAGACGGGGAGCCTACAACCTCTGCCCGGACACGATCTTTGCTGCTACGCCCCCTTGGGATGGCACGCTCTCCAAGTACTACATCGTCGCCGCGGACTACACGTACCCTATCCCGGACCACATGGATCTGGAGGAGGGTGCTTTGGTGGAGCCCGTTGCGGTTGCCGTGCAGATCTGCAAGGTTGCGGAGCTACGTGCCGACCAAACGGTCCTCGTGTTCGGCTGTGGTATGTCGGGTCTCACTAATGCAATAACTGGAGTCGCCGCTAATGTTTCGTGCTGACTGGAGGCCCGATCGGGGTCCTGTGCCAGGCCGTGGCGAAGGCATACGGTGCTAAGAAAGTCATTGGAGTCGACGTGGTGCAGACACGGCTGGACTTCGCCACCTCCTTCGGCGCAGACAACGTCTACATGCCGCCGAAGCCCGACGCAGGAGCAGATGCCATGGAGCATGCCGCACAGGTAGCAGCATCGATCAAAGAGCAGTTCGATCTGGGAGAAGGACCGGACGTGGTCCTCGAGTGCACCGGCGCGGAAACCTGCATCCAGGCGGGTGTCCTCGCCACGAAGAAAGGCGGCATGTACGTGCAAGCAGGGATGGGCAAGGAGAATGTCGCGTTCCCGATTACGACGGCCTGCATCCGGGCGTTGACGATCAAGGGCTCCATCCGTTACACCGCGGGCTGCTACCCGGCTGCCATCAACCTCGTCGCTTCCGGGAAGATCGATGTCAAGCGTCTGGTTACCAATCGATTCAAGTTTGAAGAGGCGGAGCAGGCTTTCGAGTTGGTGAAGGCGGGGAGGCAGGATGTACTCAAGGTTGTGATCGAGGGAGTACAGTAGGCAGCATTGGCCCGCTCTATTCTTTGCGTGACTTTCTGACTCTTGCCGCCTACAGTAGCATACCGCTGCAGGACTCCATCTCACCCCAACTCTAGCGCGAGTCAGTTGTCGAGATGCCATATGTCGGCAGCGTAGGTCCGCGGTGCAGAGGGGCAGTGTGACCCGGTGCCGTTCCGTGCCACTCCCAAGAAACCCTCGAGACGGAAGAACGGCATCATCCGACTTTGTCCGAGTTTCGCCAGCCAATGAACGGCCAGCACAGGACTTCTTAGCGCAGGCGGGCAGTCGCCCTTACCGCGGCCCTTCCACGGCACAGCGACCGAGACGAACCCCATGGGTCACGCATGGCAAGGCGTGGAGTCTCCGCAAAACTCAATCCGCTGGATGATGCCGCAGAACGCGGCGGCGAATGCTGGGGCTCGTGCATCGTCTCGTCGACTCATGCGACGCCACGCGCCGTCGCGCAGTATGTGGGTCTCTGGTATATATGTTGTTGACACCATCCTATCTTGCTACCAGGAACGGCCTCCAGTGCACTTCTATTCACGGGACCACTTCTCCGACCTGACAAGATGAGGAACGAGCAGATCGTTGGTGCTGCTTTGGCAGAGGTCATTCCATCGACCAACAAGTATTGGTTCCAGGAGTCGCACTTGCTCCGGCTGAACCTGCTCTTGCTCGTACCTCTACTGTCCTCGTCGGTCGCTGGATATGTAAGTGCCGGGTAGCCAGTCATAGCTGGAGGCCATAGCGGCTGACAATCCCATAGGACGGGTCGCTTATGAATGGCTTGCAAGCCTTGAAACAATGGCAGTCGTACTTTGGCCAGCCAGCCGGCGCCATGCTGGGTCTGGTCAACGCGGCGCAGTCCATCGGCTCGGTCCTGGCGTTGCCAATCGTCGGATCCATGGCGGACAGGCTGGGACGCAAGCCGGTGCTGCTCTGTGGCATTATTGGCGTGATTGTGGCAACGATCATCCAGGCCACATCTACCACCCTCGCGCAATGTAAGTCGTTGCGAATCAATCCCATGCCAGCCTAAAAGTGATGAGCTGACGAGACCGAAACCTCTTCAGTCATCGTCTCCCGTCTCGTCGTCGGCTTCGCGGGGATGTTCGTCGTTCAGCCAGCTCCCTTGCTCATCGCAGAATTGGCGTACCCGACTCACCGCGGCAAGTATACTTCGGCCTACTGGACCATGTATTATCTCGGCGCCATACTTGCATCCTGGTGAGTGGGCGCCATACAGTCTTGAATTACGCGACACACGCTAATTGGCCGATCTTTTGCATTTAGGACAACTTTCGGCACGCAGAACTACACCTCCACTTGGAGCTGGAGAATCCCAACGATCATGCAGGTCGGCTACCCGCTGGTGCAGCTGACCTTCCTCTACTGGGTCCCGGAGTCTCCGCGATGGCTGGTATCCAAAGACCGGACTCCCGAGGCGCTGCAGATATTGGCGACGTATCACGCCGCAGGCGATACGCAGAGTCCTCTGGTCGTCCGCGAGATGACCGAGATCGTCTCCACGATTCGGATGGAGCAGGACGCAAAGAGGACTACCTGGGGCGCGCTTGTGGCCACGCCTGGCAACAGGAAGCGCCTGTTCATCGCAGTGGCTCTTGGGGCGTTCGCGCAATGGAACGGCATCGGAGTCGTCAGCTGTAAGGATGGCCCGAGGCGGGAATCTGTCAATCGGTTGCTGACTCTCCATGTCCAGATTATCTGACCTTGGTCCTCGACACGGTCGGTGTGACGTCGTCCTTTGACCAGACACTCATCAACGGGCTACTTCAGATCTTCGTATGTCATGACCCTATTACCCACAAGTGTACTCCCTGCTGAAGATGCACCAGAATTTCGCCGCTGCCCTCTCCGGTGCTTTCCTGGTCGACCGTCTCGGACGCCGAACACTCTTCACGTGGTCGGGAATTGGCATGCTCATAAGCTACGTGGTGTGGACGGCTTGCTCGGCCGTGAACAACAACACCGGATCGCAGCCCGCTGGCATCGTCGTGATTGTGTGCCTGTAAGCGCACACCGGGAGAAACCTCCAGTTCTTGAGACATCCGCTGACTAGGCCATCCATTGCCTTCGCAGGTTCACCTTCTTCTTCCACTACGATATCGCGTATACACCCCTGCTGATGGGTTACGTCACCGAGATCATGCCGTTCTCCATTCGATCGAAGGGCCTGTCGTGCGAGCTGCTCTCCATCTACAGCTCGCTGGTCATCCAGGCGTTTGTGAATCCCATCGGCCTGGAGAGCATTGGATGGCGATACTACATCGTGTTTTGGTGAGTCCAGGACATCCATCCGAGAGTGGTTCGCAAGCTGATCACCTCGCAGCTGTCTTCTAGTCGTCTTCCTTGCAGTCACGTACTTCACCTTCCCGGAGACACGAGGCTATAGCCTCGAGGAAATCGCAGAGGTGTTCGATGGCCCGTCCGCAGTGCCCGATGCTGCTGCGGCAGAGAAGAGGATGAGTGATGTCGGCTATGACGAGCGGGTTGAGGAACGGGCGGGCAAGATTTAGGTCGGATTCTGCCGAGAGAGCACATCAAGTCGTGGTATAGCCGAGTGCAGCATGCTCTTGAGAGCGCCGCAGATACTACCAAGGTAGCGCACATTCATCCCGGGATCCTGTGGCCACTGATCGTCGATTGAAGCGTCAGCGTCGAGGCGTACAATCTAGACTGAAGCGTGAGGAGGGCCTGTAGCGTGGATCAGGTCCAGAACTGACTGTGTGACTGATCATCTTGAAACTCTGTCGAGTCTGGTGGAACCTGACCCATAAAGTCGGGCCATATGTGATCAGGCATGAGGAAGTCTATCTCCGTGGCATTGGCGCCACCACCGGGCCACATCATAGGGTAGACACCCGAGAGCTGCGTTTGTGGACTCTCTTCGACAGGTAGTTGTGCAAACTCGTTACCGGCAAACCCACTTCCAGCATCGATCGTCAGAAAGCCTGCGCATAGGCTTGTGATCACCTGCCGACATTCCTTGCTCGCAGGGTTGATTTGTAGCATCGACTCCAAGACCGTGAGCACACTCTGGATCTGCTCTCGCCACCCTTGTGCCTGGTCGGACGTTGGGTCGTTACGTAGGCAGAGCACGGGTATGAGTACGGCCTGGAAGAGGAAGTAGAGGCCGTACCAGGCCCCCATGCACGTATGTTCGCACGTCGCCCAGTAGTCCTGGATCGATGCGATGGTACTCTGCGCTTCGAACAGGCAGCGCTCCACGGCAGTCAAGGTAGCCCTGTCCACTCGCGCAGCAGAGGGCCGGCTGCGGAGTTGAAGCACATGCCGTATGACGAACGGCCGGTACATGATCAGCCGGAAGTTCTTGTATCTCCACACCATCGTACTCCACGCGAGGCGGAATTTCGATGGTATGACGGAGTCGCTCGGAAGCCAAGCGGCTCGCCACGGCTCTATCCGCTCATCATCCAGGCGTACGAGTTCATCGGCGTCCGCAAAGTTCGCAGAGATGACTCTCGAGTAGATGTCGCTGGTCGCGAGGTGGAAGCGAGCCTGTACGGAGACAGACCAGTACGTTGTAAAGCCAGTCCTCGACGGCGGCATAGATGACGAGACGGTTGTCAGATCGTTATCGATTATGTTGAGAGGAATCAAAGCCTCGACACCGTAGGCCGGCCATGAAAGCGGGCGTCCAAATGTGATCATAGCTCCCAACGCGAAGACATGGAGACACCACCACACTCGGCGTCTGATTTCCATGGATAATTTCGCGATCTGCCAGTTGTGGAACTCCTTGTGGAGTCCCAGGCCCATGGCCATGTGCAGCGCAAGCCCTAGGTAGTTGTAGCCGGAGTTTGGCTTGTTGCGTTTCTGGAGATCTAGGGACGATGGATGGAAGCATCAGCAGTTGTCCCGAACAGTCCCAGAAGGATGTACCCATCGGTTTGCTCACAGTTCGACATGAGAGCCAGCGTCTGTACCAGCGTGAGATTGCCGCTTTCCAGACTATCGATAGAGATGTTCGACTTTGCCGCCTCAAAGAGGTCAGCATCTCTGGTGCCAGGCCCACTAGCTTTGGTGAACAGGCCAAGAGCGCCAATCATGTAGGCCAGAGCGTTGAATCCAGTGGGCCGGGCAATCACCTGAGAATATTGTGCGCGGAAAGAAGCCTCGTGCACGATCGGGTAGCTGATATGGTACAGCGAGAAGTACGAGTTGATTGCGGCGTCCAAGTCAATGCTGGCAATGTCCCGAGCAATCCAGACCGGCGTAGGCACCCATCCCAGGTCTGGCGGCGGTGCGGACGGCATCCCGCTCGAATATCGTTGGCGACCTTGCATGGATACCTTGAGAGGGCGCCTATGCTCTGCATCTGGCAACAACAGTCTCAACATTGCGGCGCCGGAAGCAACGCCTAGGTACCCAGCACCGCGCTCCTCAACCGACAGCGAAGCCATACCATCCACTACGCTTGGCTGATCATGCTGCACGACTCCGCCCGCGCGATCTAGGCTTCTTGCGCGCTCGCCCGAAGATTGTTCGTCCCAGCTGAAATCGTCCGTCTCGGTCGGCGGGGCTTCCAACTCGTGTACAGGACCTCCGGCATCACTTTCGGAAGGCTGGACAGTCTCATATGGGTCGAATCGCGTATCAGCGTCAGTATCACTGTCTGGATACCAGCCGGTGTGACATGTCTCCGAGAATAGACGGAGGCCGGCATGATCGATGACTCTGGCTGAGGCGTCATGCTCTCTGTCGTGTCGCTTCGCGCTGGATGGCGATAGATTCCCAGTAACAGAGCCCTCATCCAATAGGTCTGTATTGGGTTGAAGTGTTGGCGACTGTCTCGCTGTGACTGTGGTCTCGTCAAGGTGGGTCAATTTGGCCTCCGCTATCTGCGCTCGCCGCTCCATCTGCCTGCATCTGAGATCCGCCTGACGCAGTCTTTCCTCGACCGAGGTCAAGTACTTGCGTGTCAGCGGCGTCTTGCTATGCCGCTCATATAGACAGCTCAAAGCGACGAGTCAAAAATCAGCAGATGTCTCAAGCAGCGCCCAAGGGCTGCACACGTTGATGTACTCACTGCCGTTTGTTTCGAGCACAAGGCCCGCATTCTGGGAGCTGGCGATCGCAGCGCCCCTTCCTGCGCTTGCACTCGTTGCATGCTTGATCGTTGAGGCCCAGCTCAAACGGCGTGACGGGTAGAGCAGACTCGTCGAGAGAAAGCTGTTGATCCATGGCTCAGCTGTGCGCCTCTGATTCCGTGGACCCCGGCGTGTACTGGGACGACTTGAATTCGGACGGGACGACTGATTGTGGCACCGAAGTGACCGGGAACGACTTGACGGTTTGCGGGTTTGAAAGGTGGCGTATGCTCATGGCAAGCAGCCACTTTGAGTGCGCTTATGTAAAGGCGTATTGACCTCGATCACCATCCGTAACCCCCATGTCGATCATGTACTCCGTGTCGACTTCCCGTATTAGTCATACGTACATGTGTGACTGCACTCACGGGAGTTTGTTGAGCAGCGATGTCTGGAGTCCGGAGACAGGTGAAGTTCTGGACCTGAACCTACGCTCGGGCCACCAGACTGGTTACACCAACTCGTCTACTTGAATGTAGCGACATTGACTTGGGAGGTCACCTCGTCCATGTCCAGACGAAGCTTAAAGTAGAAAAGCTTCCCATGAGCGCCGCGCTAAAAGTACAAGCAAACACAATCACAAGACGTCCTCCCCACCGCCCACGATAGGTATCCGTCCCGAAAGCACCTCACTCCGGCGATCCATCTCGGCGCCGTAATCTCGTCGGACATCTGCCAACGTCACCAGCTTCCTCTTCGCGCCTACGCCAGGCAAGCCCGGGAAAGGTTCCGCCAGCACCCAGCCATCCTCCTCCCCGCAGCAAGCCAGAGTATTGATGAGAAGAACGTAGACCTGCAGCAGCGTCTCGTCCTCCGGGTCCTGCGCCGCGCGGTGATGCGGAGCACAGCGCATACGCTCGAGGTGCTCGTACAGGATCTCAGCCGCGCCGCGGAAGTCGGACTGCTGCGTGCGAAAAGCGTAGAGGATCTGGTAGTAAGGCGTCGCGATACTCGATGACGGGCCGGAAGCGAGCTCTTTCTTCGCGTGGTCCAGAAGCGTCTTGTCAGCATCTTCTGCCATACCGCCTTCGAAGGGCAGGCTCAAGAGCATTGGCACGCAGTCCTGCTTCACGCAAACCTCGACGAGCTTCTTCAGACCGGAGCGCCTCATCGGCGCGGTCTCGATTTGCTGCAATGCGGCAAATGCGCCTTCGAAGCGACCAGTGAGCGCTAGGGCGTTGAAGAGCCGGTTCAAGATATCGTCTCTCGAGGCCATCAGGCGTAACAGCTGCGTCTCCTTCTCAGCTCGGTCGATCTGTTCAAGTGCAGGGCTTTCCTGCTGGCTCTTCTGCCTGTCCAGCCGAGCGATCGAGCTTGAGAAGTTCGACAGCGGCGCGGTGTTGTCCAGCGCCAATTGCGCGAAGTCGGCGACGTAGGAATACATCTGCAGCTTTTCGAATAGAGCAGCGACGTGCTGGAAGTACGCCGACTTGTCCCTGCCAAAGGAGTCTTCCTCGTGTGGTGAGATCAGCCCGGCTGTATCGCTGAGCTTGCCGTTCGCCATATCCTCGGCTGCTTGGCGGAAGTCAAGACTAGCCTGCGCGTAGTCGCCAGTCAAGATTCGGAGGCGACCTTGCACATAGATCGCCCACCCTTGCTTCCTAGTCATGAACTGCAGAAAGTCGACGGCCAGGTCGATCTCCCTGGCTTTGACGAGTGTCGCAAGTATGTGCGTAGTTGTGCCGCCCCAGCTCACATCATCGAGAGGACCCCTTACCCAGTTTTGTGTCCACAGCGTAAGCAGCTCGGGCATCTCCTGCTGCTGATCGGACGTGCAGGTCTTCCAGTCGTCGATGAAGATATCCGCGAGCAGCGTCGTCAGACTCGTGTCACCTTGTTCCTCATCGCCGGACTTTGCGGTTGTCTCACGCTGATGCCCAGCTAGCCACAGTAGCAATTGGTTCCGCTTCAGACGACCCGCCACCTCCGCAAACACCTCCTCAGGATGGAAGTCCTCGTCCAAACCGCCCTCCTCGACATCACCGACCATGAACGCGATCAGCGCCAAGAGGTCGAACAG
>JAWDJV010000257.1:0-25089 GCA_033119285.1 Teratosphaeriaceae sp. CCFEE 6253
GGGGTTGGCGATGCTGGACTCTGAGGATGTCTGCGACTAACTCACTGCAGCTGGCTATGGCCGGTAGCGGTCAAAGCCGAGATACGAAGCTGGAATTGTCCTCCGTACCATGCTTGCGACACTACCTGCCGCGACTGTCTCAATGTCTCGGTCTCCCGTACAACTGCCCTAAATGCATGCAGTGAGGCCAAGCTTGGGCGCAACCGTGTCTGGCCCTTTTACGACCGCGCGCCATTCGTCTGCTTCCCCTCTTCCCTACCCCTCTGCGCCAACAACTTCCTCAGCATGCCGACCTGCAGCGGTAGCGGCTGACCCATCCTGCTCATCCCGTCAGTGAAGTTCTACCGCCGCTTGCGCCCCTGTAGTTACCAAGTCGCTCTTTGCGTGTGATCTCGTAGATCATCGCCAGTGTTGGGATGGATCAGCGCACTCAGTGGACCTCTATTGATCACCAGCCACGGTATAAAAGCGCCGAATTGCTGTTTGCCGTCAGCTACGGCACCGGGCGTAGCCAGCACGTCGACTTACCTCCGGAGTGAAGATGTTGACCTCGAACATCGCCACTGGATGCGGACCTAATGGCCTGTCCCACACACGGTAGGTGCGCAGCTCAGGAAATTCCCTGCGGATCCGCTCCCAGAGTGCTGTGGCGAAGGCGACCTCGTCCGCGTCGGTCTGCAGATGGTAGATGTGGACGTCGAAGCCGCCGCGCGTTCCACGGTCTAGTGGGCTTGTGAACTGCGTGTACGCATCGCTCCGTTGCGTGGCGGGCGGGTTGATATAGGATTTGGCATCCGGGCCTTCGGCGACTTTCTCGCTGGTGGGAGGTCGTCAGCAAGGGCGGTGCTGGTCATGAGCGATTACTGGGGACTGAATGTGTACTCAGACAGTGGATCGAGGCCTTCGTAGCCCTCGAGCGGACTCGGGTATTGGTATAGTGATGGATCCGCCATGTCAGCAGTGCGTCTTTTGGTGCTTTGCAAGCCACAATGCTTGATCGAATGGACACGTCGATCTGTACTAGTAGTCTTCCTCTGCACATCTTCTCTGTGGCCGAAACCCAAATCTTATCCAGTGCATTTGTGATGGTCGTTGGTCAGCGTCGGAATTGTTGCGCTGTGCTCGAAGCTCGAGTACGTCGACTTTGCCTCACGATGCCACATTAATTGTCGCGGCGGGAGCCTCTGAGCCATCGACCTCTGCATACCTGTTATGCTGCGGACTCGATGTGTGATATAAATGTCGTGTACGAATGGCTGCTGCCTATAGTATGTACGACGGTGCAAACGCCCCGTACATGCATAGACTTCGTACTTATTGCCATCTGGCGCCGCCATGCCCTCGACATCGCGTTGCCTGATTCGTCAAGCCCCCTCGCCCTCTACGACCACAGGATATTGAGGCGCCGCCAGCCAGTCTTGGGCGGCGGCGGCGGCTCCGGGTTAGCATCCGCAATCTCGATGAAGTTCATGATGGGCGCGTCCATCAGCGAGACTATCTTAGTCTTCTTGATGAGCTTGTACCCGAAGTACAGCAGTAAAATGATGGGGATGTTGATGTACGACGACACGAACGTCTCGTTGTCCCAGTGGCCGTGGATGAAGGTCGTGTAACCGCCGAAGATGATGAGGACGATGAAGGAGATCATGGAGAACCAGGCGAAGTAGGGCTGGAAGGGCGCCTTCCAGGGCAAGCGGGAGCGCGGGATGCTGCGCAGGTTGTCAGCCAAGTGCGAGGGAATCAAGTGGGGACTTCTATACGCACCCTTGTTTCTTCATCGCGTAGAAGAAGCGGAGGTAGACGAAGCAGATGACGATCCAGTTCACTAGCGCCGCAACAGCTACGAGGTCCTGGCAGATGTCAGTACTTCGAAGACTGCCGATTCCAATCGATCCCACACACCTGCAGCCATGCAAACACGGTGTCCGCGCCGCTGGAGAGCGACATGTAGCCCAGGCAGATCCACATAGCCATGAAGATCACAGCGACATACGGCACGCCCCATCGGCTCACTCGGGTGAAGATCTTGGGGGCCCGGCCTTCCATGGCCAAGCCGTACAAGGTGCGAGAGCTGTTGAGTAGGCCGGAATTGCCCGCGGACCAAGCCGAAGTCAGGACGACAGCATTGATGATACTCGGCACGACCTAAAGGGGCGGGTCAGCGGTGTGTGCAGAAACAAGGGCGTGTTCCGTTCGCCACTCTCACCTTGATCCCGGCTCTCGTAGCGGCGATGACGAATGGAGACCTTGCAGCGCCCACGCCCTCGCCGGAGAGAAGGTCAGGATCATTGCTTGGTACAAGCAGACCGACGAAGAAGATCGACATCACGTAGAAGATCGCCACTCTCCAGAAGATGCGCTTGGCGGCGATGGGAATGTTCCGTCGAGGCGACCGCGTTTCAGCGGCTGCCAACGAGATGGTCTCGACGCCCGAGTACGCAAACACGGCATTGTTGAAGGTCGTCCAGAAGCCTAGGAAGCGGCCCAGGCTGCCAGCGATGCCGAGATACTGTACCAATGGACCTGGGTCTCGCCTAAAGACGCTTGTAAGTAAAATTCGTGTGTCGAGGCGGGCGCTACGTTTGCAACTCACCAGTATTGGCCGCCATAGACGTGGTGATCCGGCCCGCCTCCACTGACGATCACGAGTGACATCAGGTTCAGTCCCACGATCAGCATGATCTTGAGGAGGGCGAAGATGAATTCCAGCTCGCCGTAGATGCGCACCAGGAACACATTGCTGGCGACGAGCAAGAGGCCGAAAACTGTGATCCAGATGCCGTTGTTGATTGTCGCCTGGTAGATGTATCTCGTCAGCTTGCCATCAGACTCCAGTCGTGGTTCGTGCGTTGCTTACCCAGAAATCGACAACTAGATGACGAGGAGTCAGCACCAGCTACTCAACGAGGGTTGCTCCTGACGCTTGAACCTACTAACGGCGGCTGCTACAACCTCAGCAGGAAGAGATACAGCGTAGTTGTAGATGTTGTTCCAGCCATTTGCAAAGCTCAATGCCGGATCGAAGAAGAACTCGGCGTGCCGGACGATGCCTCCAGACAGCGGGACCAGCGCGCTCATTTCAGCGATCGAAATGACGGGACCGACGACCAGAACGCCCACCAAGAAGTATCCGAGCAAGGCACCCAATGGCCCGCCATTGGTGATGGCTCTGCCGCTGCCCAGGAACAGACCAGTGCCGATCGTGCCGGCCAAAGCTATCATCTGGATGTGTCGTTGATGCAGGCCACGCCTGGTCACACGATCAGCCTCTTGATTTGATCTGTCCGCGAGCCGCAACGAACCTCAGTTCCTTCTTCTCCGCGAACTCAACCGGTCCCGCTTCATCGTAGGTCGGCGCGATCTCCACATCGTAGTCGGCCTTGACGTCCCCGGGGCTCTGCTTCTTCTCATCCACCGAATCGTGCGGAGACTGCGACATCGTGTCGGAGGGCTTTCGCAGTACAGTTCAACACCGTTGGGATAGCTAGGAAAAGCGCGCAAGACACAAGAAAGGCGGCAAGGGAACGAACCATAGTTATCGCAGCGCCCAGCCTTGCGCTGATTGCAGCGTGGGATACGGCAGCAGCTCGGTGCTCCCGTAGGCGAAAGGTCGCCCGCATGGCAGCCCATCGCGCAGCTTTCCAGAAACACCTCACCTGTGTATACTGTCGTACGAGAGGCCAATCACACGCCTCGGCGAAGCGTGAGGAGCATGATCCACGCTCGATGGTGGCGCCGATAGCGACAAGCTCCTGCCGTGCTGGGCGATAGGCAGTCAAGAGTGGCTTGTCTAGCAGTAGCCAAGGCGATATGCGTTGCATCCAGAAGGTCTCGCGTGCCTCGCTACGACAAGGCCAAGCCACTTCGGGCGGCACAGAGCTTGTGATAAGCTTGCAGGAGGGAGGGTGTGCAGGGAGAGATAGCGAGGCAGTGCCTGCGTCCCGATGGAGACGATCGGCCGCGGTGTGCGATGCGCCTCGGATTGTGTGATCCAGCGAGGCGTTTGGTGATTGCAGTAGTGGTCCTCGACGTCTTCCCCCCAATTCTACAGGTATTTGCTTCATCAATGCCCTCCGGCTCATTGGTCGACGGTGCTCGTCCAATTCCAAGCGGATGTCGGCGCCGCAGGCGACTGGCGAGTATCGCGCATCTGAGCCCGAGTCCTGTCAATGTCCCGTGCGATCCAGCGTCCTTTTGAGCTGTAGAAGATGCGTGCTTCGCGCGGTGTCCATCACCGTGTCGACGGTGACATGACTCGATTCGGCAAGCCTTTCATCCGAGGCAATTCTCTGGCCGTGCAATACCACTGGGACGGTCCGACCACTCAATGCCATCTCATGTCGTGACGAACGATCCGGATGAGGTGATCAGAGACACCGAGACCTTGTTGTCGACATTACTCGAGCATCCGAGAGAACAAGCGCAGGCGGACTTATATGTACTCGGAGCTCCACTTATGAGTCAGGAGGGCGGAACGAGATCATGTCAAAGGGCGTGATTAGTGAGTCAGTGAGGGCTTTGGCATCCTACACCAGGTATCTGCCAGAATTGCCCTACTCGGCATGCGGAAGGACCTGACGGATGGGGCAGTTGCGATGTGGCCGATGCGCTCACGAAACTCAAGATACCTCACGGAGGCTTCCTGTCCGGGTTGACGATGTGAGCTTGCGTTTCTGAGCCTCCCTGTACGGCGACTGAAACGGCCATCTTTGCCACCAGGTGGTCGCCGAAGCGGCAAGAGGGGACCACGAAGATCATTGGTCCCGCGTACACGGTACGCTACGTGCGGAAGAACTACGAGAACGAGCCGTTGCCCAGTGGTCACTACGTGAGCAACCATGTATCATGGGAGTGTTGCTCAGACTGATCGGATGCCAGATCGATAGCGTACCCACAGGTTCCGTGGTCTTCATATCAGCTCCCGCGAGATCGATCAATGCGTGCTATGGCGGCTTGATGAGCACGAGAGCCCAGTACTCCGGCGCCGTCGGCACGATCGTCGATGGCCGCCTACGAGACCTACAGGAGCATCGTGACCTGGGCTTCCCGGTAAGCTGTCCAAGTCCACAGACAGTCGCTGTGCTCATCTGATACTACCCCAGGTCTTTGCCCGCGACGTCGGCACCACAGCCCCCGCCGAGACCATGAGAGTCGCCGCCATCGACGAGCCCGTGCGGCTCCACAGCGACGACCAGGACGCCGTGATCTACCCTGGCGACATCCTCGTCGGCGACATCAACGGCGTGGTCTGCATACCCCGGGACTTGGTCGGGAAAGTCCTCGAGCTGATTCCCTCGCAAGTCGAGGCGGATGAGAAGGTCGCGGCCGATATCCGGAAGGGCGTGCCTGCCGCGGAGGCGATGAAGACGCATCGAGCGGGTGTCAAGAAGCCGTAGACAATCCGTCATAGAGTTCTGGCAACCCAGCGCCGGCATCTCCGCGTCAGAGTACGTCAGCTCCGCCCGGCGGGATGCTCCGGCCGAGCATCTCGAAAATGTTGTGCTCCGGAGATGCACGCAAGTCAGATCCGGCTCTCCGTATCCCACTTCTTGATCTCCGTTCGTGGAGAGGTTCTGACCGAGCACGTTGCCCAACCTGCACCGCCGGGATGCACGCCAGCTAGCCCCGGCAGGGCCTGAGCCAATGGCAGACTAGCACCAGACTCTGTCCGAGCGAAGCGCAGCGCAGCCATCTCCGCGTCGCACTTCTCGTTTCCTGCTGCGCTGGCGGCGCTCGCGGTGCCAGCGCTGCCGCCAAGACGTGCGTACGCTAGCTCCGGCTGGGCCCGAGCGAATGAATAGCGAGGTCAGGAAGGTGCTGCAGCAGTTGGATCTCCCCCCCCCGTCCGCTGCCTGCCTCTGCCTCCGCCCCCCCCCCCAACCACGCTCCCGCAAGAAGGCGGCAAGCCTGTTTTTCGTCTGAGCCTCCATGCGAACGGCGGGGTTTGGGCATCTCCGGGAGCACGAGGCCGAGAGTCAGGCTCACATGGTCTCGCACAAATGACACCGCAACGTCGGACGGCGGATCTCGATACCACAGCCGTTAGCTACGGCTCCTATCTTTCGGTACCCCAAGGCATCACTGTAGTGGACTCGATGCCCCCTTCTGGACATCAATGAGGCTCCTCCACGCAGTCCGTACGCGACAGCCCGGGGGCCTGGTCCTCAGAAGTCGATCCAGCCGTGCTCTCGACCGGCGCTTCACGCCCTCCGGCATGACGCCCCTCAAGTGGGCAGGCTTGTCCGGGGGTGCCACCGTGGCTGCCCCGATCCTTCATCCATCGGCCGTGATTCCGCAGCCGGTGCATAGCTCCACCTCGACGGACCCGCACGGCGAGTAGAGCGGTCCACTGCACCCGCCACTCAGCCCCCACCCCGAGCTACCAGCTCACTTCCTCGATGGCTCCCCAGCACTAAGCACAATCTTCGCCCTGCGCCTCAGGCGACTGAACGCGTTGCGCTGGAGCAACTTCCGCTCATGCACTTTTCGCGCGGCGGGACGATGCGGCTTCGTCGGCGGGCTGGGTAAGCGGGCCGGACGGCGGAGGGCGTGGCGTGGGCGTAGGGTATTAGGGGCGTTCACGCGATCAGGAGCAAGGGTTCCACGGATGTTGGGGCCTCAGGGGTAGAGGGTGCGAGAGCCTCAGTGGTAGCAGGTGCGGAGGGTGTTGAAGAGAGAGAGAGAGTTCGGATTTTCGCAGTGGCGATGTCGAGCGCGATAGTGATGCTGGGGTGGTGTGGAGCTCGACAGATGCGGCAGGGGTGGGACAACCCTCACGTATGTCGCCGCGTGGGTGGCCGGAGTGACGCGCAGTCGGTAGTTGGGATCCACCATCCTCTGCCTCGTGCGAAAGGTGTTGCGATGGTACGGGAGAGTAGTGTGCTCAGTCGCTTTCCTCTTCCTCACTCCCAGCACTTCCCGCCCCGTCCTCCGCCGCCCTGCTGAGCGCCTCCAAAGCGAATTGGCACCCCTCCTTCACCAGTCTAGCCTCCTTCTTTCCCCGCGCCAACCCTGCCCGCGCAACCACTTGCCGCAGAAAGCCCCCCAAGCCCACCACCATCCCGGAAGCCTGACTAGCCCCGTCAAACAACCCCGCCACTCGCTCCCCAAAGTTGGCCCCATCCCCATCACCCTTACTCTTCTTCTTCTTCCCGACCTGCAGGAAGACAGTCGTAAGCACCACCTCCGCGAAGACGTACGACTTCGTCCCCGTGCGCAGGAGCTCAAAGTCCCCCGTCTTCAGCACCGCAATCCCAAGCGTGCCGTCCGCGATCAGCGCGCCGTAGAACTTGGCGAGGTTGATCATCTTCTGCAAGTGAAGCTCGCCGCCTTCGTCACCGCTCCCCTCATCGTCCTCACCCTCCCCGCGCAACTTCTTGAGGAGGTCCCAGACGCCCCGTCCCAGGACCCTCCTCACGCCGTTCCCTTGTCCCTTGCCCTTGGCGTTCACCTCCACCCCGGCACCCGTACCCGCCCCAGGGCCGCCTTCCTCCCCACAAAGCCGTCGCGCAAGCAACGCATAGAAAGGATTGAAACCCTCCTCGACCCCGACACAATGTACCAGCACCCGCGGCACCTCCTGCACGAACTGCTTCCCCTTCAACCTCAGCCCCTGGAGCCGCTGCGCCGCATCCCGGTAATCGTCCGCGCCCACGATCGTGATGAAGATCTGCCGCCGCACCTCCGTGTTCATGCCCTGCGTCCGCGCCGCGCGTGTCAGATTCGTGTGGCCCGGCGTCTCGGAGTCATACCCCGCATCTCCCTCGTCGGTCCTCCCCCTGGTACCTGCGGGCGAGTCCGTGGAAGAGGGCCGGGATTTTGCCGGATCCTTGTACGACGCGCCGACCAGCCACCACTTCCCCTCCCGCTGTCCGCCACCCCGGAGATCCTCCAGCGTGACGCGCAGCGGCTCCGTCGCGCGCAGCGTGCGCGACTTGCCCACGGAGCCCAGGACGCGCTTCATCGTCCGTGTGGACTCCGCCGCGACCGCGCTAGCCGCCACGCCCGTCCGCACGCGGTTGTCCCGGAGGTCGCGGATGGCATCGATCATGTACTTCGTCCGCACCGACACCCCTTTCTTCCCGTCCCCCTGGCCCGCGCCCTCGTGCTTTGCGGTCTCGGTCGCAGTTCCGGCCTCGGTCTCGGTGACATGCCGCTGCAGACTGAGCACGATGTCTTTCAGTGCAGCGGGGTCCTCGGCCCGGAGTTGCGGCCCACAAGTCCGGATGAGGCGGAGCAGGAGCTCGGTGGTGTGCTCGGAGACAGGCGGAAGAAGGAGCAGGCGGAGGTAATCGAACAGCAGCGCGCTGCTAGTGACTTGTAAAGCGTAGAGGTTTGCTAGGAAAGCCATGAGATTGAGCTGCTGTTTCCCCTCCGCTTCCCCGTGCTGGTCAAAGGCCGCGACGACCTTTTCAAGAAGGTGCGCCCCGAAGTCCGTGCCCACGACCCGGTAGATCGCGGCCGCGAACCCGGCGTGCAGGATTAGAAAAGTGTCGTTTAGGATCGAGGGGTCCGAGACAAGGGTCACGAGCAGATCGACGAGGGTGGAGGTGACGTGCTGCCGGGCGTGGGTCGCGTAGAGAGCCTCGACGGCCTGGAGGATGGAAGGCAGGTTAGCGTCAGATAGGCGATTCAGCTGACCCTTTAGCTGGCGCTGGAGCTGCTGGAGCGCTGCTGCGTCGGAGGCGGCGGAGGCGGGCGTGCGGAGGGAAGGGGGGATGTATTTGCCTGCTGCTGCTGGCGCGGCGGTGGTGGGTTGGGGGACAGGGGCGATGTAGGGGTTCTCGCGCTCTCTTTTGGGTGGGGGTGATGGCTCGTCATCGTTGTCGGAGTCAAACCCGGCGAAGTCGTCGTCGGACTGCTCGTCGGCGGAGAAGGGGTTGTCGAGAGCCTCATCCTCGCCAAAGTCGTCCATGGCATGCTCAGCAATACCTTCGCCGTTTTCGCCATCGCTGTCTTCGCTCTCCTCCTCCACCTCCGCACCACTAGCCTTCCGCCTCTTATCCTGCAACCACCTCGCATCGTCTCCCCGCTTCCGCTTCACGCCCTTCCTTTCATCCTCACTGCCACTTCCATCCCCCGTGACCATCCACTCTAGCTCGTCGTCCCCGACCTCCTTCGACCGTTTCGTCCCCTTGATACCCAGCTTGCGCTCCAGCGCCGCGATCTCGTCGTCCTCGTCCGCCAGCCCGGCCTTGGCGGCCTGGCGGGAGACGGTGAAGGAGTTACTGCTCGCCTCGCTTCCATCATCACTGCCAGCGTCTACTGCCTCATCCACCTCAGTCTCGGGTGTCGGCTCCTTCACAGGAGCAGGCTTGACGGATTTGAGGATAGACTTCGTGGGCTTCGCGTCCTTGACCGGCTGCATCCTCACCACCTCCACCTCCTCCTCCTCATCCTCCTCTTCATCCCCCTCACCCTCGGCAGCTCGCTGTCGATGCGCCGCCGAGCGGTCTACCTTCCTCGTCGTCCCACCCTTCCTCGCCTGCCGCTCCGCCTTCCGCCGGTCCTTGCGCGAGACATCGCCTCGCAGCTTCTTCTGATTGCCGCCGACTTGATCGAGCAGCGTCCTGGGCAATTTCGGGCCGCGGTAATCGGTGCGGTTCATTGTCGCATAGTCGTGTCGATTTCATTGAAATTTGATGGGCGCGAAGTTTTTTGGCCCGCGATTTTTGGCTCAGTGCCCCACTTGATGAATTGATCTCAGTGAATCAATGCACCTCAAGACGTCCCAAGACGACAGTGAAATGATGGTGGTATGACACGTTGAAGCACACGCTGTATCGACGTCGCCATGGCTCGAGAGCACCTGAGCAACGATGCCTTCTTCACCCAACTCGCCGCCCTGATCGAGCAGACGCAGCAGAAGGGGCACGGCTCCGTCTACCTCACCCAGAAACGCCGTACACCGCCCCCAAATCCACCTCGCACCGCTCCCTACTGACATTGCCACAGTGTCCTTCGATCCCGCCTCCCCCACCCCCACCTCGGAGAAGATCGCTGATGATCCCCTCTGGGACCTCCACCCCCCCTCCCCGCTTCCCCTGCTCATCCGCGCCACGGACGGGAAGAGCCACACCCTCGGCCCAGACGGGACCGCGAAGGGCAAGAAGAAGAATGCGGGGAAGGTGAAGCTGAGTACGGTGGTGCAGCCGCAGGATCTGGAGGCATTTTTCGGCAGGTATGGGGAGGTGTGCAAGGCAGGAATGACCGGGTTGCGGAAGAGGGATCGCAGGGGGCGGAAGAAGGATAAGAAGAAGAAGGGTGGGAAGGGGGTAGGGGAGGAGAAGGGTGCTGCTGCGGACGCGAAAGGGAAGGCTTGATGCTACATCATTGGGAAGGAGAGGGTGAGGAGGATGGCAGTCTGGGCGATAACGACCACCGGGCCATGGCAGGCGGGATGGGCATAACGAGGCTCTAACTCACCATGCCCTCTCATCTCACGCCGAGCAGACCTCATCGTCACGAGGAGCATTTGTATCGACCGACCATCACTGACTTGCGTGGGCTGGCGAGTGTTGAGCAACGGCCATCCTTACGTGCTTCATACATTACAGGGTACCATTCAGCAGCGCCTACAGCGCCTCACATTCGCATCAATCGCTGAGCAGCACTCACGCCCGTTCAAGTGCAGTACACAGCCACCAACATGCTCTTCGAAGGCCTGCCGAACGAGGACGTCCGGCCTCCTCACTCACTCGCACTAAAACGACAGAATACCGTACGTCCCCACCTGGCTTTCAGCGCGCAGTTCTCACCGGACGCGAGGGAGTTTGCGACGCGGCATCCTTTCGCTCGGCGACGTCGCGAGCTGCGGATCGCGGCAGGCCTTCGCGGATCAGTTCGCGGTTACGTCAAAGACTCCTTGCTGCCGAACCATATGCGTGGCATCCGCAGCCTCCAGGCACGAGCGCAGCTGTCTCGGCGAGTCAGGTACTTCATCACCAAACCGGCTGCCTCGCGAGGCAGGCGCAGAGCAGCGCCTGACACTGCCACACCGGAGCTCACAAGCCCCTACCTCGCCTGCCTTTCCACAGTTCCGTTTTGGTACCGCACCCAACAGGGGTCCCGCACCCGTATCCTCCACCTCTCGCCCGCCGATCACCGGCCTCTCGACCCGGCGCACGACCACGCCCGACACGGCGACGGCCACACAATCCGCCCCGGATTCCGCGACAACCCATCCGGCATGTCGTTCCGTTCCTGGCTTGTTAGCTACAAGGGCCGCCCGGTCTTCCTCGGGCGCATCACGACCCCGTGGTCCCGGCCCCAGCCCCTGCACCACCACCAGCCGGCCCCGCCCCTCAGCCTCCGCGCCTGCATCCATCCCGCAACCCACCGGCTCCTCTTCTTCTTCCCGTCCCCCGACCCTGCGTTGTGGCCGGAGTGGAAGGAGGTCCTCACGTTGCACGCTTCTACCCCTGAGAATCGTAGGCAGTACAATATCCGTGAGGAGATCGTGTGGACGCTCCTCGCGCTCATTGCGCGCGAGAACGGGGATCGGGAGGCTGCGATTGGGGCGGAGCTGCTGGCGGAGGAGATCAAGGGGGTATACTTGCGTTGGAAGCACGGGGAATGGGAAGGGGAGAGGGAGGAGGGGAGAGCAGCGGAAAGTGAGGGGGAGAGAAAAAGTGAGAGGGAGAGAAAAAGTGAGAGGGAGTTGGCGGAGCAGGAGAAGCGGGCGGCGAAGAAGCGGGCGTCGGAGAAGCAAAGGGAGACTGCGGAGAGGGATACCGAGAGGGCGTCGGCGGACAGGGATGTGGACGCGGCGGAGCGGGAGCGCGCGGAGGCCTGGGAGGAGGTTCAGAGGGTTACGAGGGAGCTTTGCGGAAGCGAAATCCAGAGAGACACTGGGGGCGCCCTGGCTGGGCAAGGAAGAGGGGAAGGGCGCACGTGGGAGTGGCGGTGCGAGTGGGAGTCCCCTCGCTGCTGCTCGGCCGAAGCGGCGTCCTGCCTCGCGCCGGCAGGGTCGCGGTCACTCTGCTACACTGACAACAGGATCGGGCACTGGCTCTCTGGCCGAGCAAGGACATCCGGAGCTGGATCAGAGGCCTGACGGCAAGCAAGTCCTTCCGCCGTCCTCAGCGCCGCTCGTGTACGCGCCCCTCCATTCCCATCCCCCGTCGCCTCATCACGAGCGAGCTACGTGCAAATCGGACTCAGCGACGACTATTCGGCACGCTGTCGCTGAGGATGGGATCGAAGTGCGCGAAGATCTGATCACCTGGATTGAGCAAGAGCAGCTCCGCCGTGTTGCACGGGCAGGGAATGCAGGCCAACATCGCGGAGTGTCGCGATCAGTGCGGAGACTGCGTAGTGTGGAAGGGGCGGGTCAGACATTGCTGTTGCCAGACGAGGAGGCAGCTCATGTGGCCGACTTGCCGCCGCTGCTGCTGCCGTCTGAGCAAGTCGAGCGAGAATCGCAGACCGCGTTACTACATACTGGTGACGGCGACGAGCCAGAGGAACAGCATGACGAGCCCGCAGAGCCCGGATCCCAGACCACAAGGGTTGAGCAAGATCGCATGGCTTCGAAAATGAAGCGTGCTCGACACAAGCAGAACAAACGCGATACTCAGAAGCAAGCAGTTGCTGTGCAGCACGCCTCTTCGCAGGCGCCATGGGCTTCGCGTGCTGCGCCGAGAGCTTTCCGCGTATGGCTGAACAAAGCATCCGCGCCTTCGCAGTGTCTTGTCTGCAAGTCTTGGGGCACGATTTCTACATGCTGCCTGAAGCCGGTGGAATGCTCGAGCGAGGAGTCGCGGAGTCAGTGTCGTGGGTCTGGTGGGTATATCGGGATTGGAGAGCAGGTCTTGGGGGTGAAGAGCAATCTTCTGGGAGACTCACCGACATCTGACTGGCCGCTTGAGACTTCCTGCGCGGGACGGAGCGAAGAAGCGTCTGATTGTCTGCTTGTCAAGCCTTGCTCCGAGCGTATCTTCCCAACACCAGCGATTGAGATCTGGCTGCGCCGGGGTATGGAGGAGACTGTGATGAGGATGGAATTGGCGGAGTCAACGCAGCAGCAGCAGCACGACTCAACTGCAAGCCGCACGGAGCGAACATCCTTTGCCGGGCAGTCAAGCGCAGAGAGAGGACACGGTTCCGCGGATTCACGATCCACCACACCCATCACGCGGCCGCGATCCGCATCCTTGCCTGTACAGCGGCGTTGCGAGACTTGCGGGACGTGTCGGCCCGTAAGCTGTGTCTGTTACGCTGAGGAAGAAGCGGTGGCGAGCGAAGTCAGTGAGGAAGTAGCTGCAGCAGAAGAAACTGGCCAGCGCAACCGGCATCCGGCAAACTGGGACGAAGCCATCTCGCCGCGATCATTCCCAGCCCGTGAAGAAGCAGCCAGGCAAGCGTCCCGCGACCTCTACGATCAACAGCTCAGGCTACGTGATCAAATCGAGGAGCACCAGCAGGTCCTACAAGCTGCTCACGTCATACACATGGCCGACCTGGCGATGCAGAGGGCTCAGGGCGCGTACATTGCTTTCATCACCACTCCCCCTCCGCGGGCCTACGAAGGTATTCTGTGGACCACGGACCGCCTCTCCGGCCGCATCGGGCTCATGCAGGGCCGCCCCCTATCCGATCCGGAAGCGCCGGTAGACCTCACCGGCTTCAGCATGGCGGCCATCCATACGCTGAGTATCCGCGGCATCGGCGGCTTCGCCATGCCTCCCAGCTTCCCGGCTTGGTCTCGGCGCCGTGCGCACATGTCCGGGGCACGTGAGCGCCTGGAGGACTTCCTCATTTGGTTCGCGGGGCTTACGGTGCATAATCTTGCACCCGGCGCGGGTACGCACACGGAGCGTCAGGCTATTCATCCGCTGCCGTGCTTGGTGCCGCACCCACCGGGCGATGTGCATGATGAAGGGGCGGGGGAGAGTCGGGACCCGATCGTGGATGGGGAGGCGGGATCTCGGGGGGAAAGGGACGGTGGGCCGGCTGGTGAAGACTCTACGGGGTGAAAAGGAAGCAGGAGGCTATGCGGCACAGGTTGTAGAGCGAGTGGGAGGCGGCGTACGCGGGAACGGGACGTGCGCATCCTGCGCCATCGCCTCGATCAGACGGGGAGGCGCGACACGATCGGTGGGACTTGTGAAAGCGATGCGGAGCCTGCTCGGGGCTAGCATGCCAAAAAGAGGTGATCGTGAAGGGACTTCCACGTTCTAGCACATGCCAATCCACGGTTCCGGATCAGTCGACCACATTCACGCAATGACCCCTGCATCGCTCTGTTTGCCAGCCGAAGATGAGCGGCGATCATTGCCGAAAGCGGATGACGCTCCCGTCACAGCGATCAGGTTCGAGAAGCCGCTGGTATGCCACAATTCTCTCGAAGGCCATTGTCGCCGCTGACAGCACTCCCAAGAGCCGGATATAGAATGTAAGTATAGTGGGTGTGTCGTCGTGCCGTCGCTACTCGAAAAAGTGGGTATAGGGGTGGGTGTTCCTTCCGCTTTCGTCAGCTCGGGGTGAATGTCAAGCTCGGACGCCACTCCACGCACTAAGGTGCAACCGCCAAGCCCTATGTGAAGTGCGCTGCGCATGATACTTTCTCGAACACTCGGATGGGCCCGCTCTCTGTCATACTCCTTCGTCCTCCTTCCTGTTCCGAAGACAACTTTTACAACCCACCTTGCTACCAACTCGCAGCACAGCTTCTTCCACACGCACATCCATCCACCACCACACCAAGACACTCACAGCTCATCGCTAGCTTAACACACAGCGCAGCCTCCTCGACGCACTCACTGCCTCGCACCGCCTTCTCGGAACACATCAAAGCTGACACTCGAGCGCACGCACACGCCTTGCACTCGTCCCAGATCGCACCGCTCGCACTCGTACTCCACGCACCCACTTTGCCTGCTCGCAGCAAGCATCGACCGTCAAGATGTCGTACGGCAACTCCAACTCCAACTCCAGCCACAACTACAACTACGGCTCGTACTCCAACTTCCCCAACTACTACTCGGCCAACGGCACATCTTCGGCTGGTCAAGGGGCTCCGCCCAATCCACCTCACTTGAACCCTTCCGGCCTCTCGCCCACCGCCCCAGAGTACACTCCCACCGGCAATAGCTACGCCACCGGCACCCAGCCCTATCAGCTTCACGGCACTGCGCAGTACCAGCGTGACGAGACGGCCCACGGACCTGCTCAGCCCGGCTACTGGGCCAATGGCATGTGGGTGGCATACCCGCAGCCAGCTCTGCAGTACGCTCCGCAGTACAACAGTGGGTATGCGCCAGCTTCCCCTCCCGCTGCACCGCAGCCGTGGGTGTATCGCAACGCGGCGGGCGCAGCGGTCACGGTGAACGGCGTGCTGCAGCCGCATGCCGTCGTCGACAACACGATGGTGCATCAGGTCCTGAACGACTTGCAGCCATCCGGTCGCCAGCGCGCTGCTCCTCCGCAGCCGGCATCTAGCCAATACGCGGTGCCACAGACGTACGAGGTGTCCGAGAGCCAGTACTGGGATCAGCAGCAGCGTCTGGGTCAACAGTATCAAGACCAGCAGCAGCAGTATGCGTCTCCCCCATTGCCATCTGCTCCCGCACCTTCCAGCCTTCCCATGCCGCCGAGCCGTGAGCAGCAAGCTCACACCACGATCGATCTGACGGACGACGCCGACGATGTGCCACCCGCCGTCCAGAACAAGCAGACGCCAGCGCGTCGCAGCTCGACCACCAGGGAGGATGGCAAGCCAAAGGGTCCAATGCGGCTCCAGGCCGATGCGATGATGGCCAAGCCATCAAACCCTTATCTCAATCGCGCGTCTGGATACGACCACGACGCATTTCTGAAGAGCCAGCTCGGCGCAAATGCCTCCGAGCCGACCACGTCTCCACCCGTCAAGAAGAGCACGGCCAGCAAGAAGAGCACAGCCGACAAGAAAAGCACCGCCGACAAGAAGAGCACGGCTGGCGATAAGAGCACGGCCGGCAAGAAGAGCACGGCCAGCAAGAAGACGACCGAGAAGACGACTGCGAAGCAGAGCGAGGCTGCTCCGTACGTGCCGCCCATGTCTCCAGCTGCGCCGACTGCGGCGGAGAAGAGGCAGGCGACTGCAGCTGCGAATCGTCTGGCGAAGGAGGCTGCCGTGAAGGCTACGTTGGCAAGTCGCGACGCGTTCCATGCTGCGAACGTGATCACATTCAACGCCCCTACCAGCCATCTGGGCGCGTCTTGCAAGCGCAAGCGCGAGGATGACAATGCGGTCGTCAGCGCCGTGGTCCAGCAGGCCAAGCTCACCAACGCGGGTATCCCGACGGTGCAGATCGGCGCAGGGCTGTTCCCCGTCGGGCGCGCTCCGCCTGTGCCCCTCCCGGACTGGATCACTGGCCATCCGAACCACGGCGACATGGCTTTACCTGGTGATCCGACCCAGATGGCTCATGCGTTCGCGATGGCGTATCCCCAGAAGGCGCGCTGGTGGTCGCTGGGGCTGTGGAACGATCTGGCGGAGCTTGAGGAGTGGATGGCGGACCTGCCGGCTGACGACGATGAGCCTGCCGACGCCGAGACGACTGCGCCTGCTGACCCCGAGACGGTTGAGCCTGCCGCTGCCAAGAACGCTGCGCCTGCCGCTGTCGAGACGGCTGCACCCCCCACTGCCGAGACGGTTGCGCCTCCCGCTACTGAGACGACTGCGCCTCTCGCCGCCGAGGCGCCTTCGCACGATCCGATGTCCGCTCCGATGCCGAGCGTGGTCAGCGCCGGGAGCCGAGGGAAGAAGCGCAAGGCTGCTGGCGACGTCGACCAGGACGTGAGTACCAAGAAGACCAGGCTCGAGGCGCCTGAAGATCACTTTGCCGCGATCTCACCGGAGGTTGCGCAGGTGAAGGAGACGGTCATGCAAGCACCGGCAAGCACTAGCTGGGCTGGGCAGAAGCGCAAGCGCAGCGGCCAGACGGACGACGATGTGGTGGCCAAGAAGACGAGGCTGGAGGTGCCTGGAGAGCACATCGCAACGCCGCCGTCGGTCGCGGCGGAGACGAAGGAGGAGACGGCGGAGATGGGGGGCGGTGATGGTAACGCGGGCAAGAAGCGCAAGCGCGCTGGCGAGAGTGGAGATGGCGAGCCTGCCAAGAAGGCGAAGATGGAAGGGCAGCTTGACGATGCCTCTGCATCGCAGCACGGTGCCGTCGCGCAGGCGACTACGGAGAGCACTGCGGAGGTGTCTGTGGGCGATGCGGTGGGTTCCACCAAGCCCGACACAACCAAGGCGGCGATGGATAAGGCGGCTCAAGACGAGGCGGCGGCCGCGGAGAAGGTCGCCGAGGCTGACGACGAGCTGGAGGATGCGCTCTGGGACGCCTTCGCGGATCTCGATGACGAGGCGCCGCCCGCCGCTCCGGCGCCTGGCGTTCTCCGCAAGAACGATGCCAACCAGCTGCTCAAGAACGCGACCCAGAACGCACGCAAGCAGATGCCCGCGGGTCCTGTTCGCAAGGCGCCAGCCACCAGGCCGATCTCTGCTTACGACGCCCAGACCGCGACTAACAAGCAGTATGCTGCGGACCAAGCAGCGCAGCGCGCCGAGGCAGAGCGCTTGGCGTCCGTCAATGATTCGCCGGAGGTGAAGGCGAACAAGGCGAAGGCTGCGAAGGCGCTGGCAGCGCACAAGAAGCGGATGGCCTTGGACTTCAAGCGGATGATCGGCAGTGGCAGGGGCGGCAAGCGGGCGTCTTGAGTGTCGTCGGCCCACGAGCGGATGGCGGTGATGATGGCGATGGCGACGCCGGATGTTGACGACGGGATGCAGTCCTCGGTGCTGGTGGAGATAAAGCTGGACCTTTACGACACCGGAGCTTTGAGCATAGCACCCGACTGGCATGCGGCATCTCATGACTACCCATTCGGCCATACGACTACGACGACGACGACCTCCCCCCTCGATGCGGTGAACGGTTGCTTGCCTGCTGCGTCTCTGCTGCGTTCGAATGCGTTCTCGCTGCTTCTCTGCTACTTCTTGCATCGTTTCTGACGGCGTTCAGCGGGCACTATGCCAAACGAGCTGACCACCCGGGCGCACATCCGGGCACCAACGCGTAAGCCGGAAACGCTGCTGCAGGTGCCTGGGCGTGCCGACGGGCGAAGGGCGTCGGGACACCAAAGCATAAGTCTACATCGCGGCGGCAGGTGTCTCGGCGCCCTTCGTGGCACTCGTTGGTCGTGTTACTGCTCGAGCGGAGATGTCTGGGGGCGCGGCGCGGTGGGATGGGCATGGGTGGAGAGCATTGGGCTGGGCATGGACCGAGGGCGGTGGGTTGGGTTGGCTTGAGCGTCCGGGGGTTGGGCATTGGGTACAGGTACTTGAGCTGCGCGTTAGCCAGCTGAGTACCTTCGAACCTGGGGGACCGCGAGCAGGGGGTGGAGGGCATGGCATGCGCGGGCGCGGGCGCAGAGAGCCATGGAAGGTGCTGGACACCGAAAAGCGTTGCTTTGCTGCTATTTTCGCAAGGGGATGCAAGGAAGGGATGCAGAGAAGGGTGCAGCCACCATTTGACCACTGCGATGTGAGCGCCTTCACGGGCTGCCAGTCGTTAATGTGTCGATATGCTTGGCGCCTCGGAAGGCGTTCATTACTGCAAGCCTTAGCGAGCGCATCGAAATCATTCAGATCTCGTCAGCCACGTCTCAGAATCATCCTGTGCCGTCTATCGTCTACCGAACCGCTTCCCGCCTCCCTTCCCGTTCGCCTTCGAGTTCTTGTTCTTGATGTTCAGCCTGCGGAAGTTGGCGTGCGCGGCCGCCTTGACCTTCTTCGGGCCCTTGTCATTCGACATATCCGTCGACACCACGTCGCCGCCAGCCAACGCCTTCCGCCGCTTCGCCGTCCGCTCATCTTCGTCCCCCTCCGGCTCAACGACCTGCGTCTCGGCCACCGCTTCTTCTTGATCACCTTCTGTGGCCTCCTCCACGACTTCGAGCTCATCAGCTTTCTTCGGCTTGTGAAGCACGGGCTTCATGTTCGAGCGCTTCGTCTGCCGCTTGAGGCCCCTCTTCTTCCAGGCCTTTCGCGGCTTGCCATCCGCGCCCAGAAGCTCCGTCGGATTACCGTCTTCGTCCTCGCTGCCTGCAATACCCTGATCAGGACCCAGCGGCATCTCCGCGGCTTGACTGTCCTCGACCAGCACCCTCGGCGCCTCGGTCTGCTGATCGTCATCGCCTCCCGCTTCCATCTCGTTCATGATATCCCAATCGTCATCCATGCGCTTGTCCTCGTGCTTTCGTAGACCCTGGATGATGCTCGAGAGACTGCGGACCAGACCACGCTTCCTAGGCATCGGCGCTGGGTCCTCGTCTACAGGCGCGAGCGGGAAGCTGCGGCGCAGGAAGGTGGGAGTGGCGAAGTAGTGCTTGGCTGTGCTCGGTGTTTGGGCGTCGTCCAGTCGTTGGCGCTTGACGGGTGTGCCGGCGAAGGCATCGAGCAGGCGGCGCTTGCTCGAGGATTGCGGTGTCGCGGACAGCGCGCGCTTGGAGGTCGACGGTGGTGCTGTAGGTTTGCTTGGTGTGTCGGTGATGATCGCCGCTATAGCCTTGCTGCCGTCGCCGCTCTTTGATGGCGTCGCGCTGGTGGCCATGTCGAAGATGCCGAGCACCTGCCCATCCTTCTGTGGCGTGGGACCCAATGCGCATCGAATGAAGGCTGGCGTGGGCTCAAGCTCCTGCTCTTCATGCACCACCTCCAGACTCTTGAAAGCCTTGTTCGGCGTGGTGCTGACTTCATTGCCAGGCCTCTCCCGCAGTGCGCCTCTCTTGCGATTGCTGCTCGGCTGGCGAAGGTGCCTTGGCTTTCGTGGCGTCTCTGCTTTCGCCGGCAGTGGCTTGTCGATCGGTCGTCGCAGACGGTGGAACTCGCGGTACTTGTCCGCCATCGCAGACGCGTCGATATCGTCGCGTCCTGCCTTCCGTCCATTCGCGCGGGCGAAAGCTGCCTCCCACGCCTTCAGCTCGGTGCGCAAGGTGGCGACTTGCCGCTCGAGGGTGACCGAGCCGCTCTCCATGGCGAGTGTCTAATGTATGTACTGTGTGTCGGATGCTACACGAAGTCCAAACCAGACGAGATGCTGAAGTCAAACCTGCCCCACTTTCGTCCTGTCGCGAAGAGGACGCGAACATGAAGACCATGCTATCGCTGGAATCTTGAGATCAAGACCATATGCATGTAATTCGCATGGCCTCCTGCCGGCCATATGCATGACACCTGTTCTTGCGCACAGTCTCACCGTACAGTCCTTGTCTACCATACATCTTCGTCTGCAGTTCGGTGGCCACTCCGGCCAAGTCCGGCATCTGAGAGATGCTGGATCGGGAGATCCGGGGCAACGGTGCGACCAATGGATCTGGTCGGATCGCCCGCGGGATCCTTGCTAGCGCTCGTTGTCAGGGAAGGAACGTCAAGTAAACACCTCGCAGGAAAGTGCGACCTGCGGCCCATCTCCAGACCCAACCTCACTCTGCAATCCGCATACACCTCCATTGCAGTACAAGCCGCACTCAGACATCGCCTTGTACATAGCATAGGAGCAGGAGAGAAGTCCCGCAGGTCGAACAGCTCTTCAACCCGCCCTCCCAGGCCGCGGGGCCACCCTTACATCACCTCTGAGTCAAGACACTTCTTGCGCTTGGCCTGAAGACGCGATCTAGTTTCGCCTGGCGAGCTGCTGCTTGCGCTGCGTGAGGTATGCGATACAGACCATGCGAGCGCATTGATGTATGCTGATGGAGAGCAGTACCGGTCAAGAAGAGCCATTCGCTTGTGCTTCTTCCCCTACGACAAACCCACCGGACTCAAATCTTGCACCTCCCACCTGGTCGCCAACGTCACTTCACCAACCACGACGACGAACGCCAAGGCCACCACCCACAATGCTGTCCACCAATTCCTCCTCGAGCATCCAAAAGCGACGCCAGACACATCGCAGACAACAATCGCTCGAGGTCCCCATACTTGCGACTCCACTTCCTGCCAACCCGCGACGGAACCAACAAGCCCACCACGGCCACCGACGAGGCCTCTCACTCGACCAGAGTCTGAGTGCGCTCCACACGCCAATTGGTTTCCGGCCGCTCCAATCGCAGGACTCAATCCAACCATCTGGATCGCCATCAGTACGGATACAACTCGACACCACTAACCTAGGACACTCAACTAACCAACAGCATTTCGTGCAAGAAACGCAGCAGCAAAGAACCCCAGTAGCACAGCCAGGCTACTTACCACAGGACTTTCAGTCCCACCTGCAACAGCAGCTGAACGGAAACGTCAACGTTCCACTCGACATCAAACCAGTCATCGCATCTCCACAGCCGCAGACGTTCCAACAGCAGCGTGCACTCCAAGAACTCGAGAACCACATGGCTTGGTATCGCAACAACTTCACCCAGTCACCCAACGCGAACATGCAACCCGCACAGTTCTTCGACGCCAGCCAGCAGACAGGCGTGGGCGCACCAATGCCAATGCTCATGACCCAGCCGATGCAAGGCATGCCACAGACGCCAGTGATTCAGGGCCATGCACGCACTGTGCCCAATACACCCCAAGCGTCCATCCAGACCTGGCCAAGTCCCCCACCCACTCACGCCAAGCATGGTCGCAGCCAAAGCTTCCAGCTTGACGTCGCGCCAATGCCGCATACGGTCAACAACAGCTTTGCGACAGAGTCGTTCACGCAGCCTCTGGACAGCTTCGTCCACGACTCGGCTCCCTTCGTCAACGACGCTAGCTATGCATCGTCGGCCTACTCCTCGTCTGCCATCGACCCGCTCTCACCGCGCCCACAGCAGGGCATGGGTCCTCTCCCGACACTCTTCGAGGAGCCAGATGGCCAACATGTGCCGGGCCCGTTCGATGGTACTTCGATCTTACTGCAGGCGACCGCAGGCGCCGAAGACTTCAACGACCCCAACTTCGACTTTGACGGTCCGATGGGCATGTCGCCACGCCAGCAGCTCATTGACAGCCTCGGGCCTGATGTCCCAGCCAGCATCGTGGAGACTGGCGTTCTGGCCTACGAGGTCCAGCAGTACATCGGCGAGCTTTCAGAGGCCGACAACAAGTACGGCTGCATGTGGGAGGGTTGCGGCAGGAGGTTCGGCCGCAAGGAGAATGTTCGCGCTCACGTCCAGACCCATCTCGGCGACCGTCAGTTCAAGTGCAATCTGTGCGACAAGACCTTCGTGCGCCAACATGATCTGAAGCGCCACATCGCCATCCACAGCGACGATAGGCCGCACATCTGCCCATGCGGCACCGGCTTTGCCCGCCACGATGCACTCACCCGTCACCGTCAGCGTGGAATGTGCCCTGGCGCATTGCCTGGCTTCGAGAAGACGGAGGAGGAGAAGCCGAAGCGCGGCCGGCCGAAGAAGGAGCGTCCGACCCTGGACGACCGCACTGATAAGGCGTCAAAGCAGCGCAAGAAGAACAAGGCGAAGGAGTCGTCGGGGACTGACGACGAGCCAGAGGTGCAGATCATCTACGCCAGCTCCAGCTCGGGTGGCAGCGATCGCAGCTTCCCAGTCACTCCGCCAGACACCTCGGACGTCTTCGACACGGACGCCTTCCTCAACATGGCCAACACCGATATCGCCTACAACCCCGTCACCAGCTCGTGGAGGGACACGCCGCCGACCTCGCCCGTCAGCGTCAGCCCGACCAAGACCGCCGACAACACCATTGATCAGATCTTCGACTTCAGCGCGCCGATGCACAAGAACGTCAGCGTCTCGCCCGCCGCGCTCTCCACGCACAGCTCGCCGCCCACATACAACGTCGACGTCGTCGCCGCATCCGTGCACTCGCCCCCGGACAGCAACCACGACAATCTCACCTACGCCTCCCCCTCCGCCTCCGGTAACGCTGGCGGCTCCTTCGACGGCGGCTCCTTCGACGGCGGCTCCAGCCCGGCCGAGATGCTGTGGTTCGAGGGCCCGGACGCCGTGCAGGCGCAGGCGGAGGCCGTCTACAACCACACGTTCTCCCCCGCCGGCGAGTCGAACGCCGGGTCGAGCGTCTACAATTACTCGGACCACGACGCGGAGATGTTCGAGAGGGAGCTCGAGCAGTACGCCAGCACGGCGGCGCCGGGCGCGGCCCTGTTCGCGACTGCGATGCCGCAGGGCGAGGACGGGCCGTTGGCGGGTCTGCTGGACGACTGGTTGATGGCGCATTGATTGGGAGAGTGTGTAGAGAGTCAACTTCAGAGGCGACGCCCATAGCGGGGCACCGCACCGCGTGGAGCGTCCGGCGGCGGCGTATCATGGGAAGGGCGGCGGCACGGGTTGGATGGGCACTAGAGGTTGGATGGGCAGGTGACGATGCACTACGAGAGCGATGTCATGAGTGCGAGCAACTTGATCTTACTAGCAAGGTGTCCGGGCGTTGATTTCGGCGGAATGATTGATCGATCTTACATTCATTTAGGGGGATCGTTTTGGGTGGGGGCGGAACTATACAGTCTTTACTGACGTGCATTTTATCGCACGCGCGAGGGCGGATGCGGAGGAAGAGGCCCGGGGTGGAGGTGGTAGCGAGGTGTATAACAATATTGCTTCTGACGTCTGTCTCACGTCTGATCATGTTTCTTGCGAAGGCACACGTGGTGCCCTCTGAGCTGTATCGCCTCAGGTGGTGTGTGCCGGAGATACGACGGCACTACGTTATTATAGCTTTTCAACACATACTATACCTCGCTGCCAACTCGCACCCATTATTGTGGTGGAAGCCCCATGCAGTCCTTCCGATCCTCTCCCGTGCGGACACTGCCGGCCTGATGTTGTACAGGACGCCTCTGCATAAATTCGTCATCCGGACTCGGGTTCCCATTTCCTCCGCGAGCGGGCTCGGCAGTGGCAACAGGAACGCGGAAGCACTTGGCCCCCAAGGCGCCCGGTCACGCCCGCCCGTTCCTCGCCTGCAGATTGATGGCCTGTCATCCTGTCAGCAGATCCCGCCCGAGACAGCAGATCGGCGAACGCGTGCACGACACGCGAGGCTCGCGGTCAGCAACGGTGATTGAGGGTATGGTAATAAGGACGACTACAGATCAGACGTTGGAGTGGTGAGGACGACCGCCTAACGCACCAAGAGGCTAGGTGTTGGCACAGCTCATGAGCTCATGCTCAGGTCGGGCTTTCGCATCGCGCTTCGCAGCCAATCGTGCGACGGAGCCGGAGTCAGAGGAGTGGCTTCGCCTCATCATCCTTTCAGTCAGCAGCTTGGGTGCCGCGGGTTTCCGCGCCATGTAAGACGAGCTGCTCCGACTCAGCTTCATGCTGTCGTTCTCACTTCTTTCAATCTGCCTCCAACAGCGCGCCTGCTTTATGCAAGTTCCGAGGAAGTTTCTCGCGGACCCAAACATCATTGTGGCGGAAGCGACGGAGACTATTCGGCGGCCTAGCGACATGCAATCTTAACGCTCGCGTGGGATCTCGCGTGCGCCGCGCTCACCATCCACCACCACCCTTTTCTTCACCACCCCAGCAGAGATTTGACCCTCGGTATACGATACGACATACTTGCTTCCACAGCATCCATCCGCCGGCCGAGTCTCATAGCAACAGCGAGCGTCTCGTGTCACGTTCCGGGCGTGCGACGGCCGCACAAAGGGCCTCCTGCGTCATAACTACAAACACGACCCCGACACCCTATTGCGCCCTCCCCCCCTCGACTCCCGCCACCACGGCTGCCACGCCAGCATGGCGGTGACCTACTTCTCTCTCGGCGAGGACTCGACCCAGCGCTTCTTCTCCAAAGCAAAGCTCCCGCTCGCCTGGCCCTCCCCGTCCATCCTCCTCCCACATCGCATACGAAGGAAGTTCCGGTCAGCACGGTCAAAGATACGGTCACGGCAATCACCTACGGCTTCCATAGCGTCGATAAACACCTCCATCAACCCTGCCGATACTATCCGCGCCCTCCGAATACACCACTGGAGCGGGTACGATGCGCAGTACCTCCTCTTGGCAATACTGGGCATCTTCAGCTTGTGCATGATGCAAGCGCCGGGGCCCATGACAAAGACGTTCATTGCGACGCTGTTGATGGCGGGGCTGGTGATACCG
>JAWDJV010000258.1:0-25062 GCA_033119285.1 Teratosphaeriaceae sp. CCFEE 6253
ACGCCAAACGCTGGGCCGCTCGCGCTGTTGCCGATCGGCAATTCGTTGGCCGGTTCACGGTCCACGACATCGACACCTTGCGGCCGAGTACCATCGGCTATGCACCGGGACTGCTGGCGCTGCTAAAGGCGGCGGCGGCCTGTGCTAAGCAGAACGCGCAGGCGAGGCGAGCGCGTCGGAGATCGAAGAAGCAATAGGAGCTCACTTCCCTTAGTACCTGGGTTTCCGACGGCGGTGCGAGTAGTCCTCGAATTAAGCAAGCGACGGAGGCACGCTTGTCCGCTGCCTTGCCGGCATCGTCCGGCCACTTTCTTTTCTGTACAATACATTCTGGTTGGCTACATTATTTCGGTCATTGGTCCTGCGCTGGCAACACTTTGTCTGCAAAGGACATCTGGAGGTGCACTTCGGCTTATGTCATGTAAACGATAGTTCGAGGTTCAGGCAGTCGATATAATCACGGTTGTTCATCACACATCAAATCGCCTCATGCTCCGCGCATTGCTCTGGGTGTGACCCTACGATTGTGCTCTACAAGCCATCTGCGTTCCGGAAACGAAGACACCTTTCGTGTCGAAATGGCACAGCGACTCTCTAGTCCGCAGCGCTGCGAGCACGTCTCCGCTCGAGTCCCGACTCGACAAGACGACACGTCCAACGCGCCTGGAACTGCTGCTGGTTGAAGTCGTTGGACCGACTGACGTCCCAAGAAGCAACTTCGGGTTGCGGAGCGTTCGTGAAGCTTTCATACCGTTAAAAGCCAACATCACATGTAGAGTACGTCTCAGCGCGAGCACGGTCCATGTCGTTGCGATAACCAAGATAGCCGTCAGAGACGGCCTGCTCTGATGCAGGTTCCGTTGCCGCGATGGGAAGGGAGTGGGTGGCGAGAGCACAGCGACACAACGGTCACGGGGATGGAAGAAGGAGATGCTGGAACACCCGCCCGTTGTCTTTGCTGGGGCTACAGGCACGTGTGGACTCGAGGAGGCGAGACGTCCCAGCTCGGCCTCGGCGCCCCGACTGGCGGCCGGCGGATCCGCCCGTCAGAGCCGCACCAAAGGTACGACCTACATGTACCTAACCTTGTATGCACATGTACGTCTTTCGATCTCGCTCGACTCCATCGTGATCACGATGGCCGACCCCACGACGTGTCCGGCGCTCACGCGTCGGTCAGTGCAAGAAGCTCACGCGCGTATCCGACAGCACGTCCATCGCACGCCTACAGTGACTTGTGAGACGATCAGCCTACTCGCCTCTACACCGCAAGCGGAGAGATGTCCAAGCAGCGGTCCCAATACTGCTGCCGAGCCCGCACCCCATGGCGGTGAAATAGAATGCGGCGCGGTACGGTACACCGCGAATCCTCGGGTCAGCCTGTTCTTCAAGTGCGAAAACCAGCAGAGAGTCGGTGCATTCAAGGCAAGAGGAGCGTTCAACGCCCTCAAACGATTGATCGAGGTGGAGGGGCTCGAGAATGTCAAGAAGCGAGGCGTCGTCACCCACAGCTCCGGTAAGATTGCCGTCTCAAACCCGACGGAACAACCTACTGATCACTGACAGGCTTGGCCACCTAGGTAATCACGCCCAAGCACTAGCCCTAGCGGCAAAGACTTACGATATCCCGGCGCACATCGTCATGCCCACCATCAGCACCCCGTCCAAGATCGCCGGCACCAAGAGCCACGGCGCGAACGTCATCTTCAGCGGCAGCACCAGCGCGGAGCGCGAAGCCGTCGTGGCGGACGTCATCGCGAAGACGGGCGCGATGCTCGTGCCGCCGTACAACCATCCGGACATCATCCTCGGCCAAGGCACGCAAGCGCTGGAGCTCGAGGAGCAGGTCCAGGAGCTGCTTCGTGCGGATCCTGACGTCGGCGTGCACGGTGGCGGGAAGCTGGATGCAGTCATTGTGCCCGTCGGTGGCGGCGGCATGCTCAGCGGCATCTGTACCGCGTTGCATGGCACCGGCATCAAAGTCTTCGGCGCGGAGCCTCGGTTTGAGGGCGCTAACGATGCCGAGCTGGGACTGAAGCAAGGCAAGCGCATCGAGACGGTCAAGACGCTCACGATCGCCGACGGTCTGCGCACGCCCCTAGGCGAGATCCCTTGGTCCGTCCTCACGGACACGGACAAGCTCGCGGGCGTCTTCAGCGTGACGGAGGAGCAGATCAAGGCCGCGCTACGGCTCGCGATGGAGCGGGCAAAGCTGTTCATCGAGCCGTCGGCCGCGGTGCCCCTGGCTGTGATGCTGTATGATGAGGACTTCCGGCGCTTGGTTGAACGGGAGGCGGGCGAGGGAGGCTGGAATGTGGGCATCATCTTGTCCGGCGGCAATACCACCGTGGAGGCGCTCGCCAAGTTGTTCGAGGCGCCGAAGAAGGTCGAGGAGCGTGCTGAGGGCAAGGTGGCTTCGGATGGGCTTCAAGTCGCGGAGAACGTGGCTGGATGACATGCCTGGGACCGCAAGTGAAGCGATGGACGGTTGCGCCCATCACAAGCACAACACCATCGGTGGAAGATGCCAGCGAATCGTATTATTACTGCTCATACCGTCTCCACGGTCCATTGGTCCACACCATCAAGCTTCCGAGCCCAGCTTAGCCAGCTCCTTCAGGAAGCTCTCGGCATTGACCAGCTCCGTGCTGCCGTAGATCACCCTCTTCCTGCTCACCGCTCCCGCAGCACCTCCCGTCGCACCACTCGTCCTCTTGGCCCAGTCCTGCAGATTCCCATACTCATCCATACTCCCACCACCCACAGTGAACACGATGGCCTCGCTGAACCCCTGCCGTCTCTGGCCAAACGATGCCTCGATGCCTCTGCTCTGCGTCGCACCAGTCCGAGCGTCCTTGGCGCTCGGCGGCATTGTGCCACGCGCGTTCGCGGATCGCGGGTCGAAGTACAGAAAGCCTTCGGTCTTCTGCAAGGCGCTCGTGGCAGCGTTCTGCGGGTCCATGAGACTCTCCGTGATCTTCGTCAAGGTCAAGTCCTTATTCGCCGGCAGGAAGTTCTTGACGCCGGAGATCAGCGTGTCGAAATTCGCACCCAGGCCGGCGTCCTTGAATCGGTCTGTGAGTCGCGAGGACATCGATGTGAAGCCGCGGAACAGGTCGGTGGAGGCCGAGGTCTGCGGCGGCTGTGTCGGCGCGGACGAGATCATGGTCATGCGGGTGATCTCGCGCACGCGCCTGATATACGTTAGTGGCGTGGTGTCGACACCGGTCTTCTTCAGCGCTTCCTCGAAGCGCTCCACGTCGGCGCGCGAGACCTCTTGCTCGGTGCTCAAGAACCAGATGATGAAGAGGCGGAGCTTGTCACGAGGCTCCGTGCCCTTGTCCGGGTCGTTCAGCAGTTCCATCATCTGTACTTTGGTCTGCTTCTTAATGTCTTCTTCAAGCTGGAAGAAGTTGTCCAGCTGCCGATCCTTGATGCCCTTCAGTAGAGCGGTGGCGATGTTCATGTGCATATCTAGTAGATTCTTCCGCTCACGCAGCTCTGGCAGCAACGTAATGGCAGCCTTCAGATGATGTGCGGAGGCGCTGGTGTCGTTCTGCAAATCTTCGATTGAGTTGGCGCCAGTCTTCTTCGTGATCTCCGCGGCATCGTCCGTGTAACGCTTCAGCTCTGCATCAATGTCTTCTGCCACCTGCGGGAACGGGACAGGAGCGTTCTTGTTCCAGAAGAAGTCGCTCGACATGAGATCGTACGACTTGACGCTGGCCTTGCCATTAGGGCTCTCCTCAGCCGGTGTCTCCATCGTAATGCGGTTGAGATGCATGCTGAGTACATCGTGTATGAGAGACTGGTAGGTCCATGAATGCGACAGCATGGGTACCAGATCGACGTTGCGGTCCACGATGATCAGCACGGGACGCGAGGTAGGCATGCTGGAAGCGCCGCCCGCCCGATTCCCGGAGAAGAGGTTGTCCTTCGAATTGAGAATGTGGTCTCGCAGTTTGCGGTCAAGCTTCGCCGCGATCATCTCGGCAGCACCGCCTTTGGGGCAGCGGATGATTGGTATCGTGCCTAGCACACATGAGTCAGTTGGTCGCCATACTTGAGGATGGAGTGGGGTCGTACCCATGGTCACGGCCACACTGAACAGTCCGCTAACGATCCTGTCTACGTTCAAGTCAATCTCTTCATCACTAGTCTGCGCGCTATTCATCGTCAAGTACGTCTCATTTCGCATGCCAAGGCTGAACAAGCTGGGCTCGCTGACAATGAAGTTCAGGTGCTGGTCGAAGACTTGACTTATGTGCTCCGAGGTGCCAGCTTGCGCAGTCTGGGTCGCGAAGTCTTCCAGCAGAGGCCGTGGTATTGATGATAAGAAGTTGATGTAGGCTGGCGAATAGAGGCCCTTCTGGAGATCCTGCGTGATGCGCTCCAGATTGGCCGCTGTCGGCTCGAGGAGATACACGGCGGGCACATCGGGTATCGTCTGTCTTTGCTGGTGGAGGTTCCTGACGCGGGCCCGTCAGCGGTTGCTGCTCGCTTCTCAGCCTCGATCGCGCCGGGATCGCGTGTAGCCACACCTACAGATGTACGGTGATGCCTAGCCCTCGCAAGTCACTGACCCGCAGCACACTGCTGATCACATCTCTTCCCAGGTTGTCAAACACCAGCACCTTCCATATCGGCTCGCCCTCTGCATTCAAGATAGGTGCAGACTGCGGTACCAGCCCATTCGTGGCGGTCGGATCGTGATGTGCGTCGCTGTTCTCGTGGACCAACTCGTTGAGATTCAGTACTCGCTTTATGGCGGCTATGACCGTCAGTGCAAGTCCATACCATGCACCCTCGTAGTACCAACCTACTTGGCGGTCCCTCAGTGACTGGTAAGAAGCCATGTCGGGCCAAGAGCTGCTGCAATGCAGCTTAGACCAGTACGAAGCGCATGCGTCGTTCTTTTGCTCTCGCGTCCACGTGTTAGACCCTTTCAGTGTGGCTGTACACGCACTTCCGTTTCGCTGTTGATGTCCATCACATGCAACTTTGTCGTCGTGGCCGGTTTCCGAAAGCGGGCTGCGCGCCTCAGGCACGCGATGACGCTAGGACAGCCTCGGCGAACTGACCGCACTCTTTGCGAGTTTGCAATCACCTCCACTTCCTCCCACTCCATCAACCCCCCCCGCTTGAGTCCATCGAAATCGCGCTCACCCTGATCTCTTCCACTGCCCCATCATCTGAAGCGTGACTAACAGCTGACTGGCCGCGTTGAAGCGCCGCGGCGGTCGTGGGAGGTGCTGTCACACGGCGCCGCTCTAGGAGCAGATTGCGACCGTGGCTTGACTTCAGCGTGTTGACCTGCAGTCGCGCTCGCTCGCTCCGCGACCACTCTGTTCACTAGCCCCGTCCTGAGCGTCTGCATAAGCTTGGGGGCCAGTGACGGCGAATTCTAAAGCCGTCTTGTGCGCCTGGCGGACTGGAGTGGCCGACTCGCTAGCCACCGCGTAGAGTGGGTGCTGGGCGTGTCAGACCGGGCACCAGCACACATCGCAGGCGGGCCATTCCAGTACAGTACGGCCAGTACGGAGAGTGCGGGTACCGCAATTACGAGACCACACCATTCTGATACCTCACGCTGTCTCACGATCGGTACGCGTTCCTGTCACGTGAAAGCAGCAAGCATACGGGCACTGCCGTTCACCGCGCACGGACGATTAGGCGAACTCGGGAATCTCCACGATGAATCAACTTCCGCGAACCACCGACACATACAACAATATATTTGCAGACAACCAGCACTATCACTCGTATGATCCATCTTTTCTGAACGGCACCGACACCAATTTTCAAGATGCTAGCTGGAACGTGCAAAACGGGTATGAGGCTGGGCCGTCACGTGCGCAAACGTCCACGCCAAGCTGGCCACAAAGTGCACACCAACCGACGACCATCGGCCCCAGCAACACCTTCACTGGTCATCGATCACTGTCGCACAGCCCAGCACCGTTCGGACAAAATGTCTTCAACGGCTACCCGCCTCAGCAGAACTTCCCATCGTATCAGCAACCTCAGTACGATCCGACGCTCTTCAACGCCACCTACGGGAATCAGCAGCCTCAAAATTTGGGCACCATCGCACCACAAGCTTTGCAACAAGATCCTCGCCCGAACAACCCGTCGGGCAGAGTGTCAGCTGGCGCCAACTCTTTGATACCTGTGCAGCAACGGGTGAGCCACACCAGCCAGCGCCCCGTCAGCGCCGCCATCCCGGCAAGTACCGACAATGTCTATATGTCTACCACGAGCTTCGATCAGATTGTCCGCGCCACGAATTCTGAGCGCATGGCCAGCTATCTCAACGTCAGCAGGGACGTGCAGGAGTGGCCCGTCAATCGCCCAACCGCCTTGCAAGCGTATATTCCACGCAAGTCCAAGAACGACCTACGCAGATTGGTCGGCAACGATCAGTACTTGCTGGACAAGATCGGGAAGAAGTCGCTCAAGAAGGCGAAGCTGACGGCTCTCTCTGGTGCTCAAGAAGCACATCTCGTTGACAGGATCAAGTACGAGGGTGAAACGTCTAGTAGCGAGGAGTCTGACGATGACGATGACTCATCATACACTTCCGGCGAGGATCTTGAGGACTCGCCATTGCCAAGCAAGCGCCCGGAGAGCATGAAGGGTGGCGTCGAATACGACACCATCAAAGCACTGTGGCGATCGAAACGACGATCGCTCGGGAGCGATGATATGCGCCAGGCAATCGGCGACTTCTGGGAGATTGTGAAAACGATACGTGATCGCTGGAAGGCGGACTTGGCCGCGCTCACCGAGGCAGAGACGAAGAACAGGCAGGGCGAGCTGCCATTGTTGCGAAGCAGGGTGAAGGATCAACGTGACATGACCGAAGCGGCATTCAAAGCCGCGCACAAGCATGGTCATCGCAGTATCGTTGAACTGCTTGGGCAGAACCAGTCGCTCATGTTCTTGTGCTACCAGTTCCTGATTGATCGGTTCAAGCAGGATGACCTCAATAGTCCCCTGCCTCGAGCCATACTTGAGTTGATGAGTCAGTTTACCACTCTAAGCCAGTCTACCATAGAGAAGACCCATCTCGAAAAGGTGCTCCCGCGTTACATCAAGAAAGGCGACGCCAAAACGCAGTACTTTGCGAAACGCATCGTCTCGAATGCCGTCGCCGACGTTGACGCAACACCAACCGCGGCACCCGAGGTGAAGAAGCCCGTCGCCACTGCGAAGGCTGGGACCGCTCCGACTACATCAGGGAAGGGCGCAAATCCTGTAGCGGTCGCTGGAGTCAAGCGAGCTGCAAGCAATGCCGGCGAGGGCGCCGCAACGAAGAAGCTCGCCACCGCCACCAAGACCACTGGCGCCACTTCTGCCGCCAAGCCGACAAGTGTGGTGAAGAAGCCCGCTGTAGGCAGTGCTGCTGTCAAGGCTGTGCCCGCAGCAGCTCCGCTCACCAAGACGAAATCGACCACCGCCAAGCCCTCTATCTTCTCTGGCTTGCAATCTGCTGGCAAGAAGCCGGGTACCTCAATCAAAGCCGGCACGCCCGCGCAGGCGACTGGCACCAAGCCGGCCGAGAGGAAGACGGCCCCTGCACCAGTAGCAGCGAAGTTCTCCTTCGCAGAGACCATGGCAAATCTGGCGAAGCCGAAAGAAGACAAGCAGGCCAGTACGAAGGCGGAGAAGCAGCTGCCGCCCGAGTCAGCGGAGGAGAAGACGAAGCGTCTCAGGAAGGAAGCGCGTCGCAAGCTGCACGTGTCATTCAAGATCGGCGACGAGCTGGAGCAGATCCGCTACTTCACCCACGATCCCGATGAGGAGATGGGCCACGACGACAGCCAGATGCGCGATGTCTCCGATGTGGGTGGAGAGGGCCGCATGCTGAAGCTGCACGCGGATATGATGGAGGTCGATGACGAAGAGGAGAAGGAGGTGGTGGCGGAGAAGCTTATCAGCTTCACTGAGCCCCGTCCGGTTGACTTCAGTGTTATCGAGGAGGATGAGCGTAATAGGAATTATGTGCAGTGCGGCGGCAAGCTGAAGCCAGAGTCGGCTGAGCGTGCTGTGCGTGAACAGTACGAAGCCAGCACTCTGATTGTCTTCTATGCCGATGAGAAGGACATCCCGCCCGACCCGAGGGAGCCCACTGATTCGTACAACGGCGAGTCTACCAGCAGTAGAAAAGAGTTTGGGACGCCGGAGGAGAAGTTCGCGGTGCGTGCCAGGCAGAACAGGGCGATGCGAGTTCAGCGGCAGTTCGAGGTCGCTCAGCGGCGGCCGCCCGATCTGGCCACCTTCAGCCAATTTGCAAGTCACCCGCAGCAGCCACCGCCAGCGCCTGTACCTGCTAGCCTGGACATCTCAAAGCTGCTCGCCAGTCTGGGCCCATCGATCCAACAGCCTCAACCACAAGCTCCACCCATGATGGGCTACCCGAGCATGGCGCCTGCTCCGGCTCCTCCCATGCACCAGTACCAGCCCCCGCCCCCGCCCCCCCTCGGCCAGACTCTCGACCTCTCCGCCATCCTCGCGGCCATAGGAAGCCAACAGCAGCAGGCGCCTCCGATGGCGCCCGGCGGGTACGGTCCAGTGGGCTACCAGCCCCAGATGAGCCAGCCTGCGATGGGCGGTGGGCAGTTTGACGGCGGCAACGACGCATGGCAGCATGCGAGGGAGCAGAGGAACTACAAGACGAAGGTGTGCAAGTACTGGCAGGAGGGCAAGTGCCAGAAGGGGCAGGCGTGCACGTACCTCCACGAGGAGCTTCCGGCCTAGGATTCGGGAGTGGATGAGTGAAGAGACAGGGTTGGTTGCAGACCGCCCTCGTGGGCGATGAGCAACGGTTGCGAGAGGAGGGCTATATGGGCATTGCGTTAGACTGGCATGTCTGTGCCTCGGATGTATACCCTGCAGCAGACAATTTGCTCAATTAACACATTACGAGACACAACACATGTATCAAGGACCTGACAATGCGTTCGCTGTGCACCCATAGAACTAGTGCAGTTGTAGTGCGTCACTTGTACAATGCACATCAAATGTGCATGTGAGATAGATCGATCCTTGCTCGTATGTATGGCTTTGAGTTTACTTCGCACTACACCATCCGCTCGGTAGTGAAGTTGTCGCATCGATTTCTGATGCCATTGTCTGTATCGTCTTCCAAAAAGCTTGCTCCTCTTTGTCACAAGCACCGTCCTGCAGTAGAAACAGGAGATCAGAACCACTCAATACTGGTAGTGTTCGCACGCTTCCGCCGCCCTAACTCAACCGGAGTAAAGTCGTCATTCGCCCCCTTCACTCCCATCATATTCAGCATCCCCAAATCCACGTTGCCGCCTTCGCCCTTTACCTCGCTCTTGATCTCCGCCGGCAGCTCACTCGTGAGGAACTCCGGGTTGCAAGTGACCACGGCGCGCACTACAGCACACAGCACCGTGCCCAGGACCAACGCCGCTGCAATCGCAGCCGCGACGGGCGCCACGATCACCCAGAGCCCAAACGGCGCCTTCCATGTCCTCGCTGCGGCAGGCGGGAAGACCATCCTGCCGAGGGCGTAGAGCACCAGCACGTGCACCCAATTGCCGAGCGCGATCAGGGTGAGCAGGCCCGGTATCAGGCCCGCGAACACCCATCCGCTGAGCCAGATCTGCTCCCGCAGTGTTGCGGCGCAGTAGAACTCGTGCTGGACAGCGGCGATGTAGGTCGTCATGCACACCGCCATGCAGGCCATCGTGAGCGTGGCCCAGAGCGCGCATCGCGTGCGCAGCTGGCTCGGCGCCATGCCCTTGGTTGTCTCGAGTTGGCGAGGGTACGGCGAGTGGCCACACTCCCGCTCGAAGGTTTCGATGGCGAGCACGACTGAGTTCAGGAGTGGGAGGCTGAGGATGAGTAGTGCCCACATCATCCCCACGCGCGTGGCGGCCGCGGCGGCTGTGGACTGGTAGGCGAGATAGAAGGCCTTCTGATGGCACGCGTGGAGGTGTTGAGCAGCGGTAGGGTCCATTGTCGTTGTCATCTTTAGTGGGTAGGCTGCAGGTTGACTGCTCGAATGTTGCTTCGCACAGATTGTGTCAGTAGAGGTCTGCTCGAAGAGGACCGGTAGAGTGCAGCTACGATCTGAAGAGAAGCTTGGATGCAGAGATGAGGATCCTTTGAAGGCGTGCGTATTCTGGCCGAGACCGAGTGAGGTTTGAGGTGCATCCTATCGACCCAACAAGAGGCAAGTGCGATCGCAATACGCATGTGATCAGCCATAGTCGGCTTCACTGAGTTCAGTCAACAATCGACTGGTACCGAGCAGTATTCGCATGACTTTGGAAAGCTCGTTCACACTTTTGCAGGACCACACTGGCATGGTCTCGTCAACTCATCCCCATCGTACTTCGCAGCAGCCATGCTTGTGCTTCCGCTCCCACGTACATCTCGAACCGACCTTACGAGCTCTTCCCCTTGTCCGGGAACGCATCGTACTTCTTCAACACCCTCTCAAACCCATCCAGCCCAGCCTTCAGATGATCCATCCTCGGTCCATAGGAGACGCGCACAAAGTGATGGCACGGGCTGTCGAAGAGGTCGCGCCGCCTGCTCGGATTCAGATCGAAGAAGATCCCCGGCACGACGATGACCTTCTCCTCCAGGCAGGCTTGGAAGAAGTTGAGGCCGTCGTTGATGGCCTCTGGCAGCTTCTCCAGGTCGAGCCACAGGTAGAAGGTGCTGTCCGGGACATACGACATATCGAAGCCCATGTCCGTCAGGCGCTTGACAACGTAGTCGCGCTTGTCACGGAAGTGGCGCTGAAGGGCCTTCATTTCCCGGTGTACATTGTCGGGCTCGAGCATCTTGACCGCGGCTTCTTGGAAGGGCACATTGCAGCCACCGTCGAGGTATGAGCCACATGAGCCGATCTGAATGCGGTGAGTGTAGAGTTAGCAGGTGTGTCAAATAGATTCAACGGTAGTACGCATCGGTGTACGAACGGCGTTGATGAACTCTTTCGGGCCGACGACCCATGCGATACGCCACCCCGGCAGGCGGAAGCGCTTGGTAAGACCGTCGATGATAAGGACGTCGTCTTTGTTCACGTCCTGGATGTTGTCCGCGGCGCTGATTACGGTTCCGTCGCAGTCAGTGGTATAGTTGTACCTGTGTTAACAAGTCGGTATTAGCAGAGCTCTTGCAGCTACGCTCCACTGAGTACGACACTACGGCCAGCACGATGGCCTAGCGATCGGAAAGAGTATCATGGGATGCTACACACCCGCCGTAGAACTCGTCCATGATCAGCGTCGCGCGATTGCGAGCCAAGTCCTGGATCTGCGCGAGCTCCGGATTGGCCACCATCTTCCCAGTCGGGTTCCTTGGATTAGATGTGAGGATTACCGACGTGCCCCGCTTGATCTCGTCCAGGATTTTGTCGGCATGGATATGGTACTTGTCCTCCTTGCTAAGGGGGATGGGGATGGCGGCGAAGTTCCTAAAGAGGCTCAACATCTCGTTGTAGGCGGTGTAGTCGGGTATGAAGAATCCGAGATAGGCGTTGCCCAAGACAGCGGCGATGCGGATGAGACCAGCACGACCGCCGGGCACAATGCAGACGTTCTCCCAGGTGTATTGGCTGTCCTTGCCTTGGCGGTGATGGGCGTTGTACATGTTGGCCACGGCTTCGCGCATAGGTTTGATGCCTGCTGTCGGTCCATACTCGCGGCCGGTCATGGAAACGTCGATGCTGGTCGGCCGCTTGAACGAGCCTTCGATGTCTGAGAGGGTATCAGTAGAGCGTGGCACGCTTGACACGATGCGCTGACAGACCGTCTTCCACTTCCGGTGCACCTTGACCCAGGTTGGCCCATTGCTCCGGGTGGTTCAAGAAGCCATGTTCATACGCTCGCTCTGAGGTCCAGACAACGCCTGTCGACGCGCGAGACGGGTCCAGACCGGCATGCGCCTTGTGGCCCTCGTGTGCTTCTCTGAACTTCTTGTGGACGTCGGAGGATTGCTCTGCACGCCATGGTCAGCCCTTCGGTTCCTGACCGATGTTCCGGTCATTCCCGGCGATAGTGATATGAACAGCGAGATGTAAGGCTCGACCAAGGCATGCGGTGGGAGCCAGCCAAGACCCAACCTTAAGCCGGCAGAGAGACCTGCCAAGGCCAGATCGCAGCCGCCATGATTCTACCCAAGACGTACCATTCTGGCTCGGCTCGCTGCTGTGTCCAGTGCCTGCAGAAGTGACATCGTCAAGCTTTTGCGGGCCTTTCGCTACCGCCGTCATGATTGCCGAGCTCCTTGAATAGCTTTAATGCAAAGGGCTACTCAATAGGAACGGGGATGTTCGTGTCTTGGCAGGATGTTGTCTGTGAAGAGTGGACTAATAAAAGGGCCTTCTTGTAGTCACTTGGACGCGCCAGGAGATCGAGGGGCAGGAGCAAGCCCACATGCAAGCGGAAGCAGTGTTTCCTTGTTCTGGCCACGTCAGTGCAGACCGATCACCTCGCGGCCAGCCAACGTCGGTGAACCCGAGCGAGCCGAGCATGAAAACATCGCCGCCGAAAGACATCGTGCTCTTGCTTTAGGCAGCCCAGCATCGCTGCATCGCTCCAGGAATGTGTTAAAGGTAACAACGACTCCTGACATGCGTCTCACGTGTATCTCGCGCCTTGCCCTGATCGCCAATCGATCTTCAGGGCACAGCACGCACATACTCCTCCGCGGGGAGATCATTGCTTCATCGTAGCTTTACCATTCGCATCCACAGGCCTCCATTGCTACTCCACCCACGACCTGCGTGCACGAAAGTCAGTCAAGGGACTAAAATGGAGGTCAGGTGCTACATGTTTCCTCTGTTTCCTTGCTGTCATGCGACCATTCCTCCTGCTTTGCCCGATCAGCTAACCCCTTGCACGCCGCACTTCACTGTGGCAGCGCGACACTGTATGATTGTCTTCTTGTCGGGCACAACAGGATATCCATACGTATGACAATGGCGCCAGACGCAGCACGCCGGAAGGGCACATTGGGCGGCATCCCTCTGAAGCACATATCTCTGCTCACGGTGAGTACGGATCCTTGGGCACCTTGGAGGGGCTTGGGCTGACGGAGACAGCTTACCCTGCAAAACGCTCTACTAGTCTTAGCCATGCACTACTCGAGGGTCATGCCCACGAACGGGCAGAGATACTATACCTCCACCGCCGTCTTCCTCAACGAGCTGGTAAAGCTCGCCATCAGCTTGTCGATGGCTCTCTATGACATCGCCACGAACCCTACCACACCGGAGGCTACCACAGCGGCAGGACTTTGGAGCCAACTTGGAAGAGCAGTGTTCACAAGTGACAGCTGGAAGTTGGCCATCCCGGCGACGTTGTATACCGTGCAGAACAGCCTACAGTACATTGGAGTCAGCCACCTGGACGCAGCAACCTTTCAAGTGACATACCAGTTGAAGATCCTTACCACTGCACTCTTCAGTGTGACTTTACTTGGACGGTCGTTGAGTCTGCGGAAGTGGCTCGCGCTGGTGCTGCTTGCGGTCGGCGCTGCAATTGTCTCGATTCCTGCTGTGTCGAGTGGAGAGGCGGCGGTGTTGTCGGTCAAGGACTTGAACGATGGAGTCGCTTTCCACTCCCCGCGCAAGATCTGGGACCTCAAGGCCTTGGGCAACGCAGCTGCGGGACAGCTGTCAAAACGCTCGGCCACCTATCAAGGCATCGATGAGGATGTTCGCAGCACGACGCCCGAGTTGAACGCCTCAGTCGGGCTGGTTGCGGTTGTGATCGCCTGCGTGCTTTCTGGTCTGGCAGGTGTCTACTTTGAGAAGGTCCTGAAAGAGGCCAAGGCTGAGGCACATTCGACATCGGTCTGGGTGCGCAACGTGCAGCTCTCCTTCTACTCGATCTGGCCTGCGCTGTTCATTGGAGTGTTCTTCAGAGACGGCGAGCACATCGCGAGAACGGGCTTCTTCGTTGGCTACAACACGGTCGTCTGGCTAGCCATTATCTTGCAGGCATTCGGCGGCGTCCTTGTCGCCTTAGTGGTCAATTACGAGGACAACATGGCGAAGGACTTCGCCACCAGCGTCTCGATCATTATCATTCTCATGGCCAGTGTCATGTTTCTCGACTTCCAGATCACGCCGTCGGTGAGTCTGGCGATTCAGCCGCAGCATGAGCAAATACTGCTGCAAGTCAGTTGTTGTGCTGACGAGTGTGCAGTATGCCATCGGCACCGGGGTCGTCCTGGTTGCGACGTACATGTACAACACGGAGCCCGAGGATAGCCCGCGGCCTGCGCCTATCTATGTCTCGGATGAGAAGAGCAGCGAGGCGTCCTACTTCGATCTCGAGTCCATCGCGTCGGCTGCTCGATCGCCTTTGCGAGGCGAAGCGTTCTCGACCAGCAGACCCAGCACACCGAGCTTTGAGCGACGACTGAAACCGCGGAGTCCGGGAGTCTTCGTGGGCAAGCGCGAGGTGTGAGCTGTATGTATTCATTTTCTTAGTACACACTTCACGTGCATTATTCCAATGGCTTCGGTGCTCGGATACCAGTAGCTCGACACGAGGTGAAGTCGAATCGACGCGCCTTGAACGGAAGGAGCGCGAACGCCAGGCAGCACGCCCATCACCCTCTCTTGTTCTCTTCACCCATCCACTTCATTACTCTCTCTTCGCGTCAACACTCATCTAACACACAGCATGTCGCATTCCCAAGAACACTGGCGTCACAGCTGTTGCTCCGAATAACCTCTCGCAGCATCCCGTCCAGGCACGCCACCCTTGGCGGCAATGGCTGAGCGCATATTCCAGCAGCTGGATGCGCTTGAGCGTGGCGCTCGCGTGGACACGCGTGTCATGCGCGAGCCATTCAAGCACAGCATTGCAGACTTCTCTGCTTGCGGAGCGCACGACCTCAACGGTGATGCGTATGGCGAGGTCGAAGCAGAAGACCAGCCCATGGCGCTCGACTCGTTTGGTGAGCATTACTTAAATGGATGGCCGCGTCCTGCGTGCTGACCGGGCTTAGATGAGCGCCTCCTTCGACAGCCTGACTATACCTCTCGTAACGGCCAAGCCACGCTCGGGCACCCTAGACTGTCACTCGAGCCGGACACCACAGTAATGAGAGCTCCCACTCGCATGCCTGACTTGTCCCACTTTTCACTGGATCCGAGCTACGCTACTCAGTCAAGCTCACCGATGTTTGAGAATCCTACCACGTCAAGCCCGGGCTTCCGAGCGAGCCAACGGTACCCTGCGCCCGGCCCCACAGATAAAGAAGTGCATCGTAGCTCATATCGACCATGTCACGATCAATTCGAGGTGCCGCCTGCGCACCAGGTCAGCCATGCAAGCCGGCTGCAGGAAGAGACTGAAGTCTCTGGATCTGCTTCGGTGCACCGGCCTAAGCCAACCTCCCATCCCAGGCATGCCGCTGTTCAGAGTCTCCCGAGACCGAAGCCAGTCAACAACGACCCACCCGTTGTACAAGGAATCAGCCTGGTCTCGACTCACGAGCTGCCGGATCGCTTTCGCTCCCTATTCCCATTCCCTCTCTTCAACGCAGTGCAATCAAAGACTTTCGATACGGCCTACAAATCGAATAACAATCTAGTTGTATCTGCGCCCACTGGCAGTGGCAAAACTGCTGTTCTCGAGCTAGCTATCTGCAGGCTGATGAGCAGCTTCCCAAGCGGTTCATTCAAGATTGTGTATCAGGCACCTACCAAGTCGCTCTGCTCAGAGCGTCAACGAGACTGGCAGGAAAAGTTTGGGCCGCTCGATCTTCAGGTCGCTGAGCTCACTGGCGACACCGAGAACGCCCAGCTGAGCAATGCACAGAAAGCGACAATCATTGTCACGACGCCAGAGAAGTGGGACAGCATGACACGCAAATGGAAGGATCATCAGAGACTGATGCAAATGGTCAAGCTCTTCCTGATCGATGAGGTGCACATACTCAAGGAGAATCGAGGCGCTACGCTAGAAGCCATCGTGTCTCGCATGAAGTCAATCGGCTCCAATGTGCGGTTCCTAGCTCTGAGCGCCACCGTGCCGAATTCTCAGGACATCGCCACCTGGCTTGGAAAGGACTCCGCAAACCAGGACGTACCCGCGGTTCGGGAATGCTTTGGCGAAGAGTTCCGGCCTGTGAGGCTGCAGAAGCATGTTGCTGGCTACCAGACCAATGCCAATGAATTCGCTTTCGACAAAACATTGAATGGCAAGCTGCCCGAGGTCATCAGCAAGTGGTCGCAGGGCAAACCCATTATGGTCTTCTGCTTCACACGCAGCTCATGCGTGGAGACTGCCAAACTCCTTGCGAGTTGGTGGATGACAAAGGGCCCAGAGGATCGATACTGGAGCGCTCCACGGACTCGTGTTGCGGTGGGTGAGAAAGACCTACGAGGTGAGCTTGACACCTTGCGGGACATGTGCCCAAAAGCTGATACCGAACAGAGACGATATCTTCCGGTGTTGCGTTCCATCACGCTGGCCTGCAGCAGGAAGACCGCCTCGCGGTGGAGAAAGGTTATCTTGCCGGCGATATCAATGTCATCTGCTGCACGTCGACGCTTGCCGTCGGTGTCAACCTGCCATGCCACATGGTCATAATCAAGAATACTGTCACGTACCAGAGCAGCCAATCCGGCGGCTGCAAAGAGTACTCCGACCTGGAGATCATGCAGATGCTTGGCCGTGCTGGCAGGCCGCAATTTGACGACAGTGCGGTCGCTGTGATCATGACCCGTTTGCTGCGTGTGCAACACTACGAGAAGATGATTACCGGGCAGGAGATCTTGGAAAGCTGCCTCCATCTCAACCTCATCGATCACCTGAATGCTGAGATCGGCCTGGGTACCATCACGAATGCGGTCTCGGCCAAGCAGTGGCTGTCTGGCACCTTCCTGTACGTCCGCTTGAAGGAAAACCCTGACCACTACAAGCTTGAAGGCGATGCGCCGGGCAGTAACTTGGATGCATGCCTCGAGAACATATGCCGCAAGGGTATTGCAGCGCTCGAGCAAACGGATCTGGTGAAGTCTTCGCCCAGGCTGCACTGCACCGAGTTTGGCGATGCCATGGCTCGCTACTATCTGCAATTCGATACCATGAAAGTGCTCCTCGCTATGCCACCCAAAGCGAAGGTCTCCGAAGTCCTCTCCGCTGTCGCTCAGGCCGCCGAGTTCAGGGACGTCCGCTTCCGTGCCGGCGAGAAGAGCACCTACAAAGATCTCAATAAGAACACGTCCATCAAGTTCCCTATCCCGGTCAACATCGACCAGCCAGCTCACAAGGTCTCGCTTGTGATCCAGTCAGTCCTCGGGGCCATAGAGCTTCCCACCGACGACTACAAGCAGAAGGTCGAGTATGGAGCGGCTAGGGCGAGCATCTTCCAGCATGCCATTCGCTTGATCCGGTGTATCGTCGACTGTCAGCTGCACTTGGACGATGCAGTATCAACACGTAATGCGCTCATGCTTGCTCGCAGTATCGGCGCCCAAGTCTGGGATGACAGCCCGCTGCACATGAAGCAGCTCGAAAGCCTCGGACTCGTGGGTGTGCGGAAGCTCGCTGTTGCGGGCATCAAGTCCATCGAAGACATAGAGAACGCCGAAGCGCACCGTCTGGAGCAGATACTGTCTCGGCATCCTCCGTATGGTTCACATCTTCAAGAGAACGCCAGAGCCTTCCCGAAGCTCAGGATATCCATAAAAACCATGGGCGAGCCGCTGATCAAGAAGGGCGAGCATGTCACCATCAAGGTCAAGGCTGAGCTGGGCTTCCTCAACGAGAAGATTCCTGACCTCTTCCAGCGGAGGCCGGTATACGTATGCATGCTCGCGGAGACGTCGGACGGACATAAGGTCCACTTTGCACGGATCAGCGCGAAGAAGCTCAACAGGGGCCAGGAGCTGATGTTCAGTGCAAAATTGACCAGCGCCGGCCAGACCGTCCGTGCGTACGTCATGTGTGACGAGATTGCTGGCAGTTCCCGGCATGCCATTCTGAAGACAGACCTACCTGCCAGTGCCTTCCCTCCGCCGAAGGCTGCAGAGGTCGCGAACAAGCAGCGTGCCCAGACTGCCAATGCACCGAACACGGCTAAACGCCGCACCTCAGCCAATCCCTGGAAGAGTGATGCTGACGATGCGAGCGATGCATTCGGCGACGCGGGTCTCGACGACGCGGACCTCGCCATGGCCGAGTCGGGTGGCTTCGTTGACATTGACGACTTAGAGAATACGGGCAGAGCTCCGGGGCCGAAGACGAAGAGACAGAAGACGACATACGACGCGCCACAGGATGATGATCGGGAGGCGCGCCAGCTTGCGAAAGGCAAGTGGGCTTGCAATCACGCCTGCAAGGACAAAACCCAGTGCAAGCACATGTGCTGCCGCGATGGCCTTGACAAGCCGCCCAAGCCACCGAAGGCCAAGGAGAGCAAAAAGCCGGTCGTCGAGTCAGGGTCGGATTCCAGACAGACACAGCTCAGTCTGAGCACAACCAAGAAAGCAGGCCAAATGACCTCGACCACGCAAGATCCGACGCCACGCAAGCAGGTCGACAGTCGCGAGATGAAGGACCTCACCCGCCTGCACAACAGCGTAAAGAGCTCGACGGTCAAGGTGCCGCTGCTCGGCAAAGGCAAAGATGGTAGCAGCCATGGGCAATCGCGCCTCAACACGTTCACCAGCCGTCGAGCACAAAGTACAGCATCGACCGATTACGGCCTTGACACATGGGGCATCGACGACTCGCCAATGGATGGGGACGAGTTCGGCACGCCGCTTGCTCCCCCAGAGACCCCGCCCCGAGACCATGCAAGGCTCGAAGACGAGGACGACTATATGCTCGATGCGGAGTTTGGCCGTGGAGCAGAGCTGCAGCATGCTGGCCCGCTTGAGGAGGGTCTGGACGATGGAGAGGTCGACTTCTCATCGTACACCGACGAGCCTAAGTCCGAGCTGCACAATCTGCCGAAGCCGTACTCCAGCGAGAAGTCCTTGCCGCCACGTCACCCTCCCAAGTCATTCCTTACCGCGAGCACGAACTCCGTGTCAGCCGAGAAAGACCATCCCTCACCTGTGACCCAGATACCTGCGATCAGCAGGGCGGTCGAACAGGGCCCAAGCAAGTCTTTCGGCGCAGCTGCTCGTGCCGCGGGGATCATGCCCACGTCATCCGCGCAGCTACGCCACGAGTTCGAAGAAGCCGTGCAGCCCATCATCGACAACGCCTTCCTTGCCGAATTCAGCGTACACGAGCAGCAGGACCTGGGCGAGAACGGGGCGTCGCCCACGAGCTCAGATGCGCTGGAGGAGTGGTTCACGAAGGAGTTCGGGACCGAGATGTTCGAGTTCAGGCGTTGACTGGCCAACACGGAGGGTGGAGGATCAGACTGTAGATGAGGGCGTGATGGTGGTCGTTTCGCGCACATCGGAGGTGCTGGCAGACTTGTGACGGGGTCACTCAGGCGTTGGGGACGAAGATTGTGTCTGCGTGCTGACGGTTGTGCGTGACCTACTGAAGCTCTCGCGCACGTACCCTCTGATCCCGCTGCTCTGGACCGGTCACCGAGCAGAGCGCGCTCATGTGCCCTGGTGTGCCCAACGCGCGAACTCCCGTTCCGTGGTCCGCCCAACCACCCGACCCTACCACTGTACCGTAGTACTAGCAATAATATCGCTGCCCTGCCCCAACACCGACGCTAAACCCACAGTTGCTTTCTGACCCATTCACTCCCACACCTATACCTCCACCTCATCGCACCTTACCTTCCCAGCCCCCCTGCGGCCTTGACCTTACTGTAATCCTTTAGAATCCCACTGAGATGCGTATTCGTCCTCTTGGCATTCTTCCGCACGATCCCCTTCCGCGAGCCTTTCTTCTGCTGCGCCTTCATGCCCGCGCCATCCCGTACGCTGCTCGTCGGCGTCAGCCCCGCATCCAGCAACTCTTTGCGCAATTCGGCATCCGAGGCGGGGAGGCGGATAGTGGACCAGTGGTGCAGGAAATCGGGGTCGATGGGGAGGATGGCGGGGTACTCGGCCGGGTTGCTGTGGTTGGACGTGCTGGGCTGCAGGAGGTGATAGGAAGGATTGTCACTGTAGACGCGTAGCGGTGCGGCGTCCTTCTTACTGCGGCTCACCAGCACCTGGCCCTCTTTCTCCAGTCTCTCGATCGTGGAGACGCATTCGGGCCACCCGTCTCGCAGCTCCTTGACGCTCACCCCGCCCGCGCCTTCGGTTGCCAATCTCGCCAAGTACCCACAGAGCTCGTCGCCGCTGGTCACGGGATGTAGGGGCGCATAGGCGAACATCTCCTTCCCTGCCTCACTTTCCGGGGCCGGAGTGTACGCGATCCGGTGGTGGGTACAGATGGCGCGCTTCATATTTGCCTCGCCGAGGGGGTTGCGCATGTGATGCGGGAGGGACAGGTAGGCGAGCAGGGCGGGCCAGGTAGAGGTCTTGACGTCCGAGAGACGGGTCACGGCGTGTAGGACATGGGACAGGATCTCGACGCCGGCGGGGGCTGTGGAGGAGGTGGAAGGCGCATTGCTGGCGGCGGGGGTGGGGGTGGATCTGGGTTTCGGGGTCGAGGTGCGTGGGGTTGGAGTGGTGGTGGCGGGTCGGGAGTGCTTGAGGTTGCGCTTCGCGGCTTCGGCGCGGTCGGAGTTGAAGGACTTGAGGGAGTCATTGAGGGAGGCCATTACTGGGTGGGTGTGGAGTGGGCCGATGGAGGTATGTTGATGAAGGAGGATTAGAGATCTGGCGTGGATGACTGCAGTGAAGAGCTCCACGCGAAGATAGATGGGGCGATGGGCGGAGGTCGCGTGACTGTGGCTTGCAGTGTCGTGTAAGTGGGTGCTGGTGAAACGGCGAAGGTGAAGATGGAGATCGCCAAGAGGCTCCATATGCACGACATCCCCGCCGCTGGTCTGTGCGCCGCTGCAGCCTCCGCGATCCGCTTCCGCTTCCGCTTCCGGCAAGCACGCGTCCGAGCATTGAACTTCGACACGATCAACGCGACCTTGTCACGGTCGTCGACCAGTATGGCCTAGGCAGCCACACACTCGATTCTGCCAAAGATGAGGACACGACGGCAGGCGGCGGACCCATCCGTGGTCGACTTCCCTTTCCTGGCGAGCACGTACGATGTGCCCGAAACCGAAATCCAGACATTGCTCGACTCACCCACCACGGAGCTGGTCAAGGACTTCCTCGCCGCGCTCACCAACAAAGGGCACGACTTTGACGCGCTCAAGGCAGACAAGCTGAAGGGGGACGTCGAGCTGGAGAGCACGGTGCGGACAGCGGAGAGCAAGGCCAAGGCGCAGAAGGCGCAGGTCAGCAAGCACGCCAAGGAGATAGAGGAGCTGCGGTCGAAGCTCGGCCATGCAGACAGCGCGCGCGAGAACTTGGCGACGGAGTTGAATGACCTCCGCTCCTCCACCTCAGGCTCCACCGCGGACCTGCAGACGCTGAGACAGAGGATCGAGACGCTCGAGGCTTCCAACCGCGACGCCTTGGCTTTGGTCGAGAGCAAGTCGACGGAGAAAGATCGCATCGCCACCGAGCTCTCCGAACAGCACGGCAAGCTCCTCGCTCTCCGCCGCGAGATCAACGAGCTGGAGGAGCGCAATCAGAGCCTGGAGAATGCCGCCTCGTCTCAGAAGTTCAAGGACCAGTCACTGCAGCAGGAGATTGACCTGCTCCAGCGCAACAACGAGTGGCACAGCACTGAGCTTAAAACGCGGGGCGACGAGCACGCCAAATTCCGCAAGGAACGCAATGCCCGCATCGCCTCCCTACAACGCGAGATCGAGGACGCCAACGCTTCGGTGGAAACGCTGAAGCGCACCGAGAGCACACTCCGCCAGCGTCTGGACGAGGTGCAGGGTAAGGCGGACGACGCTTTCGCACGGATCGCGAGCTTGCAAGAGGAGGCTGTGAGGAAAGAGCAGGACTTCCGTACCGAGCTGGACGCGACGAGACGGCTGGCGGATCTGCAGGCGCAGAATGCTGCGACACATAAAGCGAGGCTGCAGGATGTGCAGGGGCAGATTGAACAGCTGAAGGAGGAGGCTGCAGATGAGATCGGGCGTTTGCAAGCGGAGATCGAGACTGAGAGGGGCGATAAGGAGGGTGCAGAGCGGAGGGTCGCCGAGCTGGAGCTGGAGGTGGAGAAGCTGGAGCAAGTGCCTCGCACACCCATGCGCAATGGTCGCGCATTCGACATCGGTGCGACACCCGGTTCGCGTGCTGCCTCGCCTTCTGCCATGCCCGGCACCCTGCGCAAGACGGTCAACGGCCTCTCATTCACCGAGCTGTACACGCAACTCACCGCCTCCCAGCAGGAGCTGCAGAACGAGCAGCGCCGGACCAAGAAACTTACCGACGCCCTCGAGGAGCTGATGGAGGAGATCGAAAGACGTGCACCTGAGCTCGCTGAGGTCCAGGAGGAGCGGACACGCCTGGAGGAGGAAGTGATCGGCATCTCGAACATGCTGGACGAAGCCAACGGCCACCGCGAAAGCGCCGCGAAGGAGATCCAGCGCTGGCGCGACGAAACCGCCGCTGGAACGCGGGAAGGCGAGATCCTGCGGCAACAGCTTCGCGACCTCTCCGCACAGATGAAGATCTTGCTGGTGGAGATGTCGGGCCGGGAGCAAGGTCTAGATGAGATGAGCACGACAGAGCGTCTGGAACTGGAGCGTGCTGCGCGAGGTGAGCTGGTCGATGGGGAGTTGGACCGCATGACTGATACAGGTCGCTTCATCGCCGAGCGGCTTGTACTTTTCCGTGGGGTGGCGGATCTGCAGGAGAAGAACGCGCAGATGCTGCGTCTCGTCCGCACGCTGGGTGACCAGCTTGAGGGCGATGAAGCTCAGGCTAAGGAACGGCAAAGCGCGGCGTACGCGGAAGAGAACTCGGAATTGAAGTCAAGGGTGGAGAGACTGCAAGGAGAGCTGGAAGGGACGGTCGGGACGATCGATAGCTACATGAAGGAGCGCGACATGTTCCGCCGCATGCTCCAGCATCGAGGCCAGCTCCCACCGGGAAGCGAGGAGGAGATGCGGGAGAAGTTCGGACAGAGCGTGCCGCCTACCACACCGGGTCGGGGGCACCAGGGCATGCAGCCGCCTGCCACGCCGCGGAGTCGGGATGTGCAGGATCTGGATAAGCTGCTGAAGGAGCAGCAGAGCTTCTTCGACGCCTACCGGAATGAAACCGCCGTCGATCGGCGCACGCTGAAGGAGCAGGTCGACGCGCTCGCGCGGGAGAAGAGCACCCTGCAGGCAGACGTCGCGCGCTTGCACAGCCAGCTGGAGTTGGCGGGCGGGCGGTTCGAAATGCTGCAGGGCAATCTCACGGCGACGCGGAACGAGAACGCCGAGCTGAAGAAGCGGAGCCAAGTCCTGGCCGAGCAGGCCGCGCGGCAGGATCTGAGGACCCAGCAGGTTGCCGAGGAGCTGATCGAGGCGCGATCTATGACGGAGGGGTTGAGGAATGAGGGTGCGCACGCGAAGGCGGAGAGGGAGCTATGGAAGCGGATCGAGGGGCGCTTAGTGGAGGATAATCGGGGCCTGGTGGAGGAAAGGGGGAGATTGAATAAGCTGGTCACGGATCTGCAGTATCTGCAGAACGAGCGGGAATTGGCAGGGAGCGAGCAGCGACGACGCGTGCAGGGCCGGATGGAGGCGTTGGATGCCGAGTTGGCGGAGACGAAGCGGAAGCTCGAAGTGGAGGCTGAGGAAGGCCGGAAGGCGGGGTTGAGAAGGGAGTACGAGCAAGGCCAAAGTCGGACACGGATTGATGACCTGGTCAAGGCGCTCGGGAATGTGCGCGAGGAGTTGGTTGCGGCCAAGACACAGCGGGACGATGCACTGGCACGAGTCGAGGAGGCCAAGATTGAGTTGCGCGCGATTGAGGAGAGGAGCGCGGCGTTGAGGCCGCGACCGACGCCAAGGGCTCATGGTGACGCGGGTAGTGAGGTCCTGGCCGCGGAGCAGAGGTTGGCGGTTGAAGTCGCGGACTTGAAACGCGATTTCGAGCTGAGAGAAAATGAGCTCGAGGCGGCGAGGCAGCAGGTCGAGCAGTACCGCTCCATCGCGCAGTCGAGCGAGGAGGAGCTCGCGCGGTTCACGGAGACGAGCGAGCTGTACAAGACTGAGACGGACCGCTTGGTCTCAGAAAAGGAAGCTCGGGCCGCTGAGCTCGAGCAGCGGGTCCAGGACCTCACGGCCGAGCTCATCACGACCAACACCACGCTTTCTGAACTCCGCGCCCAAGCCGACGACGCTACACGCGCCCTCGAAGCACAACGCACGACTTCCACCGCCGAGCTCGCAAGCCTGAAGGACGATGCGGACCGTCACGCCAACGAGAAAAATATCCTGCAAGAGGACATCCGCGCGCAAGCCGAAATCGCGCAGCAAGCCCAGCAATCTTACGAAGATGAACTCGTGCGGCACGCGGCGGCGGCGCAGAGTCTGCGGGGTGTAAAGGAGGAGTACGGTGCGCTGCGGATGGTCGTCGCGGGTTTGAAGGCGGAGGCGGAGGCGGCGAAGGGGGCATTGGAGACCGGGGAGGAGAGTTGGGGCGTGCGGAGGGAGGGCCTGGAGGCCGAGGTCGGCGAGTTGAAGAGCGGGAAGGGGGAGATGGAGAAGCAGATGGGGGTGCTTTACGAGCAGATGGAGGGATTCTCGAAGGAGCTCGGCGCTCTGAGGAGTGGGCGCAGTGGCGTGGAGGCAGATGCTGACGGGGCCACCGGTGTCATGGTCGCTGCTGCTGGGGGCGATAGCAACATGCAGGAGGTCATCCGCTTCTTGCGCCGGGAGAAGGAGATCGTGGACGTGCAATACGAGCTCAGCATGCAAGAAGCGCGGCGCCTGCAGCAGCAGCTCGAGTACGCCAACTCGGCGCTCGAGACGGCGCGGGAGACGCTCGCGGACGAGCGGCGCAAGGCGGCGGAGCAGACGCGCGCGGAGGGTAGCGTGAGCAGTCTGCAGCAGACGATCGAGGAGCTGAACCTGCACCGTGAGAGCGCGACGACGTTGCGGAATGAGGCGCGG
>JAWDJV010000259.1:0-25009 GCA_033119285.1 Teratosphaeriaceae sp. CCFEE 6253
TCCGACCCTCCGGGCACCGACACCTACCCCATCCCGCGCGGCACCACGTACACCACCACCATCCTGCCCGTGATCAATGGCGATGGCGGCGTCTCTATCAAACTCGGCAACACCGCAGTCCTCAACCCGGACAACAATTACGAGATCGAATACGCGCAGCACACGAACCCGAATGGCAATATGGCCATCTGGTACGACGTCTCCGCCATCAAGGGCAACCCCTTCTGGAACACAAAGCGGTACACGCAGGTCACTACCAACCCGGGCAGCTGCAAGACAATCTACAACCCGCCCGGTTCGAATGCGGCTGACTATCCGGCTAACCAGAACGAGTGCGAGGTGATTGGAGACATCTTCTTCTACCTTTGCTGAGGTAAGGTAGTGATATCGGCGTCTCCGGGGTGGGCTACTTGGGATGGAGTATACGAGATACTGATCTGAGCACAAGACTCACGACGTCCGGCAGGGATGGTAGCTAGGCATGCCGATAGATTTGGCACCTAAATGTCCATAGCGGTAAGAACACTGCTCTATACGTGATTCCACATCTTCTAAACCACGATTTCGCCTCCCATTCCTCGTAAATTCGCGCTCTTGCCTCGGAGAGCTTCACTTTGCTCAACATCTCGCCACCCCATCCCCGCGACTTCGCTCATGTCTCATGCCCGGACATGTCTTTCACCACCTTTTGGTATGTGATAATTGGGCGTGGGACAGAGCTACCACTGGCCGCGATCTCCAGGACATTTTCTGCATATCGTGCCCATGCATTTCCTCTGATCACATTTGTCACTTACTCCTGGCGATTGGGACACGGCTTTGCCCGATATGCTCTCCGAGACATCTCTCGCGCTTCCTGCCCATGCACAACTTCTCATCCTCACTTGTCACAGACTTCCGGCGATTGGGACCTGGCAATGCCCGACATGCTCTCCTAGACACCCACCGCGTATCCAGCCCCTACATAGCTCACAGTCACTATATGATATTAGTTCACGGAAATCGAGACGAGGCCATCGCCCGACATACTCCCCAAGACATCTCGCACGTCTCGAGCCCATACATCAACTATCGTGACGATAGATTACACACTTTTAGCGACTGGGACAAGGCGATTGCCTGCTACGCCCTCCGGGACACTTCTCGCGTCTCTAGCCCATGCATGACTTACCGTCACGATATTCTACACACCCCTAGCGTTTGGGACAAGGCTCGTTCGATACGCTCTCCAATCCAACTTTCGCGTTTGCTGCCCGTACATGAGTTCTCGTCATTGAATGTCATCTGCCTCTAGCGATCGGGACAAGGTCATCCCTTGACACGCTCTCCGAGACAGCTCTCGCGTCTTTAGCCTGCATATAAAGTACCGTGACGATATGTCACACTCTTCTAGCTACCGAGACGAGGCTATCGTGCGACACGCTCTCCAAGGCATCTCCTGCGTCTTAAGCCCGGGCATCACCTCTAAGTGTGGCCATGTCAACTCAAAGCACGATTGGGATGAAGCCGTGATGTGAGAAAGTTCTCCGCGAGATGGGATGCATCTCCTGCTGATGCATCGCAGTCACCATGTTGACGGGTAGGATCTTGACGGCTGGGATCACGCCATCCTGCGATCCGATCTCCGCGACACTCTTGGTGTCTCGTGCTCGTGTATAGCTCCTGCGCCTCACATGTGCACTCTTTTGGCATTCGCGATCAAGCCATCGTGTAGCTGGGCCTCCGCGACATTGAATGGATCTTCAGCCGGCGCATCACTGCCACCATGTCCACGAGTGCGGTGTTGGCGACCGAGACCACACGATCGGGCGATCTGATCTCCGCGGCGTTAGCGGTGTCTCGTGCTTGTGTATATTTCCTACACCCATACGCACACTTCGCTTGCTTCTGGGATCAAGCCATCGCATGCTCCAGTCTCCGCGACGCTGGACCGGTCTCCCGCCGGCGCATCAGTCCCACCACGTCCAAGAGTGCAGTATCAGTGACTAAGACGACGCCTTCATGCGATGCGCCCTCCACGACGGCGCCTGTGTCTTCGGGCCACGCATCGCCGCTGGGCCTGTAATGCGCAACCTACCAGCCATCGGGATTCAGACACTGCACGACCCTGTCTCCGCAGCTGTGCTCGTAGCTCCAGCCAACGCATCACTTTCGTCAGGCGTACGTATGTCGTAGTCGCCATTGGGACCAGGAAGTCATGCAGCGCAGTCTCCGCGTCGCCACTCGTGGTTCCAGCGGGGGCAGCTCTTTCCAGATGTCCAGGCACCCACACATGGGCAATGGAGAGAGGGTGTTCCGGAAGCGCTCCACCCTAGTGGACCTATCGCGTCGGAGGCAGACCATGCGACGTACGAAAACGTTGTGAATCTCGGAGTCGCCACCAACTCCTGCGCATCGGCGATCCTGATGCAGCGCCTCGGTACCCTGTGCACGGCAGAGGGACCTTGACCTCGGATGCCGTCGTTGGCCGTCAGGCGACGAGCTTCCCATGACTCCTCTGATTATCTACGCAGTGAGAGTGTGGGAATCGCCTGCCGTGTTCCGGAAGCGCATACAGTGAAGTGCACCGGTGCTCCCATTCCGTGCTCCGCCTTGTGTCGGCGTCGGGACGAGCTGCTTCTGCTTCTCGTCAGCATAGGCTTGTCCAACATCTGATACACCTTCACGCTGATCAGGCAACGCGGCTCTGCACCTTGCGCAATACTCGGCGACATGGCGGACCACACTGAACGAGCTCCGGAGACTGGTGTCATTGCAGCACTCGTCTCGCACAGTACACCTATCGCTGCCCACCAAAGTCCTACCGCATCTGCTCGCGCAAGGACCCTTCCAAGTCCGCTTGCAGTTCCTACTGTTCGTCCACCTCATGCCCGTTGAACCGCAGGAAAGAACCTCGCGCCTCCGTACCCCTTCGCGACCACACTCTGCACATCCACATTTCCCCTCCCAGCCCCCGCCCAAAGCTTCAACAGCATGAAGCGCCCCGAAACCGCCGGCTGGAATCGAATAGCCACCTTGTGCTTCCCCTGCCGGATCTCGAACCGCGCGAGCGTGACGTTCGGATCCCGCGCCTCGCCCTCTTGCGCACGCTTTCCTGCGCGCTCATCCTCGGCGGCGTACGACGTCGCAGCCTCCGCCGCCCCTCGGCTCCGCTGCGGACCCTCGACAGCCATGCCACCCACCAGCCGCGGGCCCCACGCCGGCGTCCCATCCTCCCGACCCTGCCGATACCAAGCCGACAGCTCCGCCTCCCGCGCCTCTGCCGCGCTGGCGCCAGCCATGAACCTCAGTCCCTGCGACCCCGGACCCGAGCTACTCTCCCCAATCCCCGAATATCGATCCGTCCCCGGGTAGCGATCCCGCCCGCTGCCTTGGGAGTACCGAGCCGCCATGTCCAGTTGACTCCGCTCGTACCGCCGTCCCTGCAGCCGCAGACGCTGGAGCCGGAAATCCAGGACCTCCTGGCTCGTCGGGGATTCCGGCCCGACGTCCTCGTCGCTCAGAACGGTCACGGGGGTGACGTGCTCGCCGTCGGGGCTGATGACGATATCCGGGTCATCGGAGGAAGAGTGCGGGGGCAGGCCATTGATGTCGCAGTGCTGCTGCTGCAGCGCTTCTTCCGAAGCCCGGCGACTGGACTCCACCTCGTCGCTGTAGAAGCTGCTCCAGTCCTCTGCCGTGGCGGCAGCTGCGCTGCGGAGACGGTCTTCCACGCGAGCGTAGTCGCGCGCGCGGTGGTGGGCGGTGTGCAGCGCGGCGTTGACCTGTTCGTCGCGAAGGGCGTCGGAGAGCGTGATGCGCTCGGGGCTCTGGCGGAGGTCGTCGAGGAACTGGCTTTCGCGGCGCGTGATGCGGTAGTTGGTGGGGAGGGGGAGCAGGTTCTCGCGATGGCTTGGGGCACCGCGACGGGCCCAGGGCGGCTCGATGTACTTCTGCAAGTCGTTGAGGGACATGGCTACGTAGACCAGGCCGGCTGCGACGGGGGCGGTGAAGCCGTGCTCGGGGCCGACGATGTGCAGCTTTTCGAGACAGAAGGGGTTGTCGTCGGCGTGGCGGAGGATGATGTTGGTGGATTGGCGGGAGGAGCAGTAGACGCTTTTGTCGTGTTATAGGATCTAGATCGTGAGTCAGTGGGACTACCATGACGGTAGTATGGCATACATACATTCTTCACGCCAAGATACAGCCCGGGATGCCTGGGGTCCACGTGCTCGCCGCCATCGCAGCTGATGATGTCTAGCCTCAGCCTTCCCGGCTCAACCTGCCCGAAATGCCCGTACTTGATCGGCTTCACGACCGAGCTCAGCCCTTCCCCCTCAGCGTCCAGCCTTCGCCTCTTCACGCGTCGCTCCTGGAGGACGCGGTCGATGGCCGTCGGAGCCTCGCGGCGCTCTTCTGTCGTACTACTTGGCGAGCGGTGTCGACGCCGCGAGACAGGGCTGAGGAGCGTGGAGCGGGGGATCCGGGAGGTGTCTGCGTCGGGCATGGTAGGCGGATCGTGAGGGGCGAGATCGCTGGTGTCGTGGAGGGCACGGCGGAGTTGCGCGCGGCGGGTGCGGGGGCTGGAGCTGGGCGGGTCGTCGTGGTGTCCAGCGCGGATGTGGAGTGGCCGTGGTTCGGGCATTGTCTGTCCTGTGTTCTTGATTTTGTGGTGTACAGAAGCGAGTGCCGGTGGGCGATGAGGGGTCTTTGTTCACATGTCATGCAGTCAACAGCTTGAGCGGCCTCTCCACTATCGTCACTGATCGGCAGGGACGGGCGACGGGAGGCCCGAGCCGTCCGATGCCGAAGCTCCGGGCGAGGCGTTTGAATCAAGGGAACATTGAACATGGACGAAAACCGCACTCACTTCACCAACCTTACCTTGGACACCACCTGGGAACTGTCGACATACATCAGGCAGTAATCGGCTGGACAGGATCCTGCGGCCTTGAACCATCGCAAAGGCGTTACCGCCAAGACAGTGACTCCATCCCGACACTCACTCCGTTTGGGATCCGATACCTAGTGGCGATTAGAAGCGACCGACCCGCCAGTATCTTGTACACGGCATGGAAATGGCGGCCGAATTGTCGACTGGCTCAATTGGGCTCCTCAGCAACGGCGCCGGTGTCCCCGCGAATGGCAATGCGGCATACCTCGAGAATGGCGACGGAACGACAATGACGACCGGCTTGAGCGCAGACGAGATCGCACAGTATGACCGTCAGCTACGACTATGGGGCGTCGAGGCGCAGAAGCGCATCCGCTCCGCCAACATCCTCCTCGTCTCACTCCGGGCGCTGGGGACCGAGATTGCCAAGAACCTCACACTCGCTGGTATCAGCTCGCTGACTATCATTGACGATGAGCCTGTCACGGAGGAGGATCTTGGGACGCAGTACTTCGTCCGGGAAGAGGACATTGGCAGACCCGTACGCACCTACTTCCTACTCGCCACCCCTCCCTCAATCTCACTCACTGACGCCCCCGCCCCCAGCGCGCCGAAGCCGCCATCCCCCGGATCCAAGAGCTCAATCCCCGCGTCCTCGTCACCCCCGGCGGCTCCCTCGCCGCCCTCCTCCAGCAAGACCAGACTTTCTACGCCCCCTTCTCCTGCGTCATCGCGTGCGACCACGCCTTCCCGACCCTCAGCACGCTCAACACGACCGCGCGCTTCGCCGCCGTCCCCTTCTACGCCGCCGCCATCCACGGCTTCCACGGCTTCCTCTTCGCCGACCTCGTCACGCACGACTTCGTGCTCGAGCGCGAGCGCTCCAACGTCGCCACGCAGCTGGGCCCGGAGCGCGGCAGCGCGACGCGCAGCGTGGTGAGCGTGACGGCCAAGCGGGAGCGGGGGGGGAGGAACCTGGAGGTCGTGCAGAAGCGCGAGATCTACTGCCCGCTCCTCCTCGCGAACTCCTCGCCCTTGCCCGCGGAGATCCTGGCCTCGAAGCGCAAACTCCGCGCCGTCCCTGCCTTACTCCCCTGCCTACGCGCGCTGTTCGACTTCCAGCGCACCTTCGCCCGCTTGCCATCCACGGACTCCACGCCGGACCTCGCGGTCTTCACCCAGCTCGCGACGGGCAAGGCGAAGGAGCTGCAGCTCCCGTCCGAGACCCTGCAGGCCGAGTTCCTGCGCTCCTTCATGCAGAGCGTGGGAGCCGAGATCGTGCCCACGGCCGCGTTTGTCGGGGGCCGGCTGGCGGAGGACGTGATCAATGTGCTGGGCAAGCGGGAGCAGCCGGTGCAGAATCTCGCGCTATTCGACGGGGAGGCGTTGGAGGGAAGGGTGTATTGCTTGTACAGTCCGCCGCCGGAGGTCGTGATGGTGGGGGGACTGGCGGGGCTTGGGGGAGGCGGGGAGGCGGCGGCAGATGGCTGGCTGGCGGGCGTGATGGGGGACGGGGGGGCCAGCGGGGATGGGCTGGTCGGTGAGACGGTGAATGGGGTCCTGGGTGGCGCGGGCCCTGGAGGGAGCGAGGCCATCGTCTTGGACTGAGACGCGCCAGCATGAACTGACGTTGAGGACGTTCTCGGCTAATACTCTCTTGGGGGTGACGCACACGCTTCCGGTGCGCTCGAGAAGCATCACGCTCTGGTGAGCGACTCTGCTGCACAGTCACGACAAGCATGGCATGGCAGCGCAGCTGTCTACGCGTGCACGATCCTGCTCGTGCTTGAACGTGGCAGGATACCACAGACTGAGGTCGTCGAAACCCCGGCGTAGGGCCCGTCTCCACGATCTCGTTGCAGCATCGAGTCATGAATCAATGTGGCATACCCTACCTTACCCTCCGACAGTGACTGGCCCACCCTGCCTGATTCACATGATATCTCTCCCACGTTTGCTTCGAACACACTACATGCAGTACATGATGCCTCGGTAGAATGCCATGTCTACCTTTCGGCTAAGTCCACAAGCGGCAGGTAGATCAACCCGTCCGGATGGCCGACGACCACACCTTGCCAATGTGGCATATATTGTGATCCCTGGACCTCGTGGCCGTAAGCCTGCATCCAGCCCAGGCGAGTCAAGCGAGGGCCGGAAATGGCGCTGTCATCCCGCCTCGCTATCATAGCTGGCGGCATTGGTAAGGCACAAAGCTCCCCATCCACTGGCCTCAAGCTAGTACTGTCCGAGGCTCATACATTGGTCTGCAGGCGGCATTGGCTCAGTCACGGGCAAGGTCCTGCATTCGCAGGGAGCGAAACTAGCACTCCTCTACGCGCCCTTCGAGGCCGCGAAGGTCAAGCCGACCATCGCTGAAGTCTACGGCCAAAGCACCCCGGACATCAAACCATACGCCTGCGACATCACCTCAGCAACCTCGGTCCACGATGCCTTTGCCGCGATTGCCCAGGACAACGCGGCGTTCCCATCAATCCTCGTCAACGCCGCCGGCTACGTGAACCTCTCACCCCTTGAGGATACGACGCCCGAAGACATCATGAAGCACTACATGATCAACCTCTACGGCCCGACCTTGACCGGGCAGGCCTTCGCACGCATGTACATGTCCGCGAAACGACAGGATGCGTCCGCGGCGCCGGGCGGGCGGATCGTCAACATCGCCTCGCAAGCCGCGCACGTCGCCTTGCTGCACCACGGCGCGTACTGCGCGAGTAAGGCTGGACTGATTGGCTTGACGAAGTGTCAGGCCAGCGAGTGGGGCCCGCACGGTATTACTGCCAATACCATCTCGCCTGGGCCCGTGTGGACGGAGTTGGGGAAGAAGGCCTGGGGCGCTGACGATGTAAGGGAGGCGTATCTGGCGTCTGTGCCGACGGGTTCCTTGGCGGAGCCGGACGAGGTGGCGAGGATCGTCGACTTTCTGGTGCAGGATGCTGCGAGGAATATCAATGGGGCGGATTTCCGGTTGGATGGGGGGTATACAGCACGGTAACATTGTGTATGGATGTGCTGACATTGCGTCTGTTCGAGCAGAAGGTTTGCAGGGGCAGAACGTTGACCATCGCGCATCTGTAATCGACAAGTACTGGCCTTGGCATCTCATGTGGAGGGCACAGCTGGGTTGCAGAGACCAACCATAGTTTGCGAAGAGGGTACGGACTCGCTTACTGTCCAGAAGCCTGCACAGAGCGACAGGCAGATCCTACGCTGGTGTGGCTTTGTCTTGGCGGTGATACGTCTGATGGCACGCAACCACCTGGTTATGGCGGAAGAAGGCCATGTACGCGGGCAGTCCCAATCCCGTCGTATCATCGCCCTCTTGCACTTGCATTCCTTCCTGAGACGCTGATCATGGATAAACACTGAATCTCGGCGGGTGTGTACCGATCCTGGGATGTCCTGGTAAGAGACGCAGGAGACTCTGGATCGCAATAGCGAAGCACATCGAACTTCGACAACGCCGCCGGCATGTCCATATAGCCTCCGGCAGTATACTTGCAAGCCAGAAGCGTCGACAATGAAGCAACTCTGGCCCCTGCCATGGATGGCGGCTCGCATTAGGAGGGTACCGGTCAGCAATCGAGCCGTCAGGGCAGGAGAGCTTCTGGGCGAGGCTTGCACGCCGAAGGCGGCCGTTCGCGCTCTTCGGTCGCTGTCGCACGGCCATTGCGTACACGAAACACCAAATGATACATCGATCTCCTTGGGACGGCCGACCCAGAAAGACTGGCATAAGGGCTTTGCCGTAGCAGAATTGACGAGAGCACTCGCTGCGTCGAGAAGTACCGAATGCTTCTACTTGCATCATCGTCCATGCAGATCGCGTGTCTGGCGAAGGCCATCCCGTGAGGCAGAGTTCGTCTGCAAGCCCGGCAGTCTCCGCCGTCAATGTCGTCGACACCTCACGGTCGTTGTTGACGTGACAGAGGCCACCCGGGCCGAGATTTATCCGGACTTTTGCACCCCGACGTCTTTCTGGCCTGCTGTCATTCTCTAATCAGGTGGCCATACGCGGCCCACCTTCAATTGCAAGACAAGAACCATCCGTCTATCGCAGCATAGAATTTTTTCAGCAAATACACGACCTTGACGACACGCCTGGACCCCTGATAGGCTTTCCCGGTCTGCCCGCCTCAGACCGCGTCCTGCAACATGGGCGGCTGACTGGCTGCTCACCCCTGCCATGTCACAACCCCTTTTCCGTGATCACCACCATCAGATTCGTCTGCTCGTCGCCGACAGCCACACTGGGACGTAGACCATGCTGAAGAGCTCGGAAGATGGAATCCGCCCCTCCCACCGTCCCACGACGCGAGCTCGTCACCGCCACAAGGATTCAACCCCGGCGTTGGGGTGCTTCATCATCTCGCTTCCAGCGGGCGGCGGCGCAGCGTGGTCGTGGAGTGGAGTCCCACGAACCGAGGATGGTAAGACGCACATACGGGAAGTCGAACCGTTCATTCCCTATGCCTCCACGATGGTCGCAGCTCTTTCTGGAATCTCCTCCGTCCAGCATCCTCCGTCGGCACCGCTGATCGCTCAGCAATGGCATCCGTCAGCTTTCAACGCGCAGTATTCGTTTCTCTCCTGCTGTGCCTCACATCTTCAGCCAACCATCTGTCACATCACCATGCCCACGTCCATGAGCATGCACTGGAGGCTCGAGGCGTCAGCCAGACGCCGTCCATGGCGTACAACGTGCTATGGAGCCTGCACAAATCCTTCTGGGATGCGTTCATCTACCCAAACAATGTCAAGCAAGCGCAGACTGTCAATTCGACGCTGCTAGCCCCCAATGTCATTGGCAGAGTGGACATCACTAGAGTCTTTACCGGACAGGAGTTGAACACCGAGTAAGTCACGTTCATGGACGAGTTCCTCCGCTGCTGCCTCTCGCCAGATGCTGTTCTCCACCAGCAACTTAGTCCCGCGATCAAGAAACGAGCTGTCTCGCTGTGCAATGCTCGCTGTGGGGCATCCTCACCATTAGGCACGCTGGTGTCGGCATGGACGGCTTTCATTGCCATGCTGTGCTGCGAGTGAGGCCGCTGCGAGACATGTTCCCTGCTGACTCTACGTCTCAAGATATCTCTTCGGTCTGTTCACAGGCCAAACGCTCAATGCCGGCGCAGCGACCCTGCTCGGCGTGCCAGTTGCCTACGACATCATACACTTCGCAGCAAGCTCCTATGTCGTCTCCTCCCAAGTAGTGGTGACCTTCAATCTCTCTACGATGCTGCTGCCCGTCGAGATCGGTACCTGGATCACCTTCGACAGCAACAAGAAGGTCTCCCAATACGACGCCACCTTCCGGAGATTCGATCAAGTCCTCGACATCACGGTCGCGAACGTGCAAAGGGAGATCGGCGCCAGCAGCAGCTCCGCAGCGATAGCCTATCTCACCGACGCGCTCGCCAAGAGTGTCTGCAATACCGCGCAGACCTACTGCACGGGTGGGAATCTGCAGTACACCAACTCGACTTCCTGCTACAACACCTTGACCCAGGTCATCCGGTTCGGCACGGCTTATGAGCTGGGCAGAAACACGCTTCTGTGCCGGATGATGCACCAGTACATGGTCCCGACGCGCCCGACCGTTCACTGTCCTCATATCGGTCCGAGTGGAGGCGGCATGTGCGCGGACGACCAGACGTACCAGGACATCGTCCGCCAACCGCTTTATACGAATGCGCCAATGGTGCCAAACGGCAAGGCCAGCACGGATCAGAGCATCGCGGCGCAGTAGTGGAATCACCGCAGGGCATTCGATCTTTGATGGAAGCAGGCCACAGCGCGCGGTGCAAGCGGCCGATGTGCGTTCTGAAGTGCTCGCCTGGCTCACACAATCAGAGCCTCCGGCCAGTCGAGGGGCATCGCCATCCGATGTACATACTTACGATGGAGAACAGAACCTAGAAATCACCATTCAGCATATTATCCATCGCTTGCAAGCATACAATTGGGCTCGCTCGTAGCCAGACCCACAGGCATAAGACCGTCGGTCCACCGTGCAGAGCAAAAAAGCCGCCCACGCGCGATTCGACGAAAATGCGGCTTCATCTTCTGGATGTCTTCCCTCGAATGCTTCTGTGTTAACTTTGGCAGTCCGGGACTGAGGTACATGCTTATCAAGCGTCGAGGGACTGAATGTCGACATGCTGCGCGGTGATCTCGCAATGTCGATGGTTGGAATCCGAGCGATCAAGGCATTCTGCGTACCCGTCTGGAAGACTTCACTATTCGCGAGCCCGCCGATCATTGATACAGCATGGCTCAGATCTGATTCCGATACTGAGTAGGTGCTGTCTCGAGACTTTGACGCAGACAATCTCACCTGGAGTGGTCTCAAGATCAATGGCAAGTCCTTGACCCGTCACTTGCGGAAGTCTCAATGCAGACTCGATCTCGAGACTCGGCGAGACTGTCTCACCCGGCGCTGTCTCGAGCCTCGGGGACATATATACCCAGGCTGGACCGCTCATCATGCTGCAGTGCTCGACATCAGATCCAACTTCACTTTCAGCTGCTGGCCAGCAATCTCGTTCCAATCTTCCAGTGTCTTTTGACCTTGGCCGAATCCTTCTCGGCAACACCTCTTCATCCTCCAAACATCATCTCTGGCAAGATGACTCCTACCCGCAAACCAAGTACCCTGAAGCGTCATCCCACGGATTCTCTCCCCAACAGCAAGACTGCCACTGGTTCTTCAGCGGACCTGAACAAGTCTCTCCCTCCACTGCCAGCGAATGCAGCCGATCGTATTGCAGGCAAGCAACAGCTGCCAGCAGACTTGACGGCACAGCCTTCCAGGTCGAAGCACAGAGACCGAAAGGCACGATTTCAAGCAGATCAGGCTGTCAGATGGGCCAAGTCCAAGACGCCCAGGATGTACGAGACTTCATCAAGACCTGTCGGTGGAAACTGTTCTCCGATTCAATATCGACCAGCTTTAGCTAGCAAGACCAATCCAGCACCCAAGACCAGCCAGATCACAGAGACAACTCTGCCAGTCCTACATGGCAGCCATGCAGATGCAGGGGCGAGGTCATCTACGGCAGGGTCTATACGGCCGCGCCCTTTGCATATGGAAGCATCCACCATCGGCACAGCGCCAGAGATCTTTGGACCAGCGACTCCTGCTCGCCCCACACTCCAATATCGGCGGCGGCACAGAGTCAACCGCAGAAGATCGTCCGCCCGAGCAGTCGTGGTCGTTGATGTAGTCAGGCCCGTAGGAGCTCTTCGACATGCCGAGAAGCACGTCTCCATTCATCCAGAAGTCGAGAAAGACTCGGATGAAAGCTCGGAAGCATCAGGCCAACCATCTGTCGACGATAGTCTACCACCGACGACGCCTGAGCAGATCGCTCGCGGAGAACAGAAGATAGCGAGAAGTGGGCCAGTTGCCAGGTGCGCTTCCGACTCATCACCAGCGCCGCTGGCTTCAGCGCCACTCCGCGGGGCCAGCGTCGCATCAGCACCGTCAAAGAAGCTGGTCCCAAGGCCCCAGTACCGTGGCTTCAACACCCATGGCCGCCATCCGCCGTACCTATCCCACCCCGCGACGTTCACCGCGTCCTTTCCCACGCAGCCCTGCGCGCCCCACAAACACGAGTGGCATCCTCTCAGTACATCCCCCGACAAGCCCTCAAGTCACTGCACCGGGCCTCTATGCCGAGCGATCCTCTTGACCGAGCGTCCGCAAGCGCGATACCGATGCATCAAGTGCCCCTCGCGCTCCCCTCTCCGGGTCTGCAATGCGTGTAGTGTCCACATCGACAATCTCTGCTGCCTGGGTCACGGCCAGGAGGAGGGCTGGGGTTGCCCGTGCCTCAGTCTCCCATCCCACGACAGCGTCGTGCCGCGTCCAGCGCATTCTCGGACTACCGCGAGAAATGGCACAAACCCCACGAGCACCTCCCGAACTCTCGTCAACGTCGCGGTAGCCCTGCGGAACGGCCCCCGCCTCACCTACCATACCCTCTCTCGCTACGGCACCCTCATCCGCCGCCGGCTCCACAACGCCCGGATCCCTCGCCACGAATGGCGCGCTGCCCACCGCCTCCGCGTCAACGACTCCCGGCGCGCGCACTGCGTCGGACCGCGATGCCGCCAGTGGCCGGAAAGCGAGCGGCGGACATACGTCTACTGGTGTACTTTGTGTCCGGCGCCTCTGAGGGTCTGTTTTGATTGTCGGCGAGTCATCGATGCCGCGTGCAAGGCGGGTGACGGTGGGCTGTGGGTTTGCGGTGTCTTTGGCGCGAGGCAGCAGATCGGGGGATAGTAGCTGCCTCTGGGCAGCGACGGGAGCGATGAGGATGTGTTGAACAGTCTGACCGCTGGCGGCGGACGAGCAGGCGGGATGGTCCATGAAGCGTTGGGCTATGCTCACTCAGCGGCAACTGGGCTGCGTGCACGGATTCACCGACATACCTATATCTCCGCACAACATGTCTCATCCCATTCATGATGCGAATCCCTTTTGCCGTGCTCCGATGGCTCACTATGCCGCATCCGAGCCACCCGCGTATGAGCAGAAGCGACTCACAGGTCTTTTACCGGCTCTGAGGAGCAGTCTCAATGCCTCATATCCGCCGGGTCAAACGAATTCGCCCTATGACTTCTTCTCCTCCTTGGGATGCTTCGGCCGCTCAACCACTTCTCCCTGCCCAGGCACCTTGACCTCCGCACTACCCTTCACGGCCTCCGCCTTGCCCTTCGCCTTCAAGCTCGTCGAGTCCTTCGGCAGCTCCTTCACATAAGGCAAGAACTCTGGCTCCCCAGGTATATACTTCCTCAGCACCTCCGGCACGGTCACCCCATCCTCCTTCTGGTAATTCTCGAGCACGCAGCACAGCGCGCGCTCCGTCGCACAGAGTGTGCTGTTGAGCGCGTGGCAGTAGGTCTTCTGGAATGAAGCATCACTGGCCTTCTTCTGCCCGAACCGGATCTCCAGCTCCCGAGTCTGGTAGTCCGTGCAGTTTGAACAGGACACCAGCTCCTTGTACTCGCCCTGGAATGGGAACCAGGCCTCCAGATCGTACTTCTTGGCCGCCGCATTGTTTAGTGCACCACTCACGATAGCGACGACGCGGTAGGGCAGCTTGAGGCTCTTGTAGAAGTCCTCGGATGTGGCGATCATCTGGTCGAAGTGCATCCAGGAGTCTTCCGGCTTGCAGAAGACGAACTGCTCGACCTTCTCGAACTGGTGCACGCGGAAGAGACCCCAGGCGTCTTTGCCGTGGCTGCCGGCCTCTTTTCGGAAGTTGGTCGAGAAGCCGGCGTATTTGATGGGCAGGTCCTTGTCGTTCAGCCATTCACCCTCGTGCATGGCGCTGATGGGCTGTTCGGAGGTGGCGATGAGATACTTGTCTGTCGCCGGGTCGTTCTCGCGCTCGGTGACTTTGTACAGTTCCTCGTCGAATTGCTCCAGCTGCGCCGTCTTCGCCATGGCTTCCCGTAGCATGAAGAATGGTGGCTGGTTGGGCGAGTAGCCGCGGGCGAAGAGGAAGTCGATGCCATATGAGATCAGTGCGCGGTTGAGGAGGAAGCCGTAGTCCTTAAGACAGTACCCTCTGTGCCCGACGAGCTTGACGCCTCGCTCGAAATCTGCAGCGTCGAGGCGGACGACGACTTCGTGGTGAGAGAGGCAGTCCTGCTTGCCTACTTCCACACCTTCGGGGGCCCAGGTCTTGATGATTTCGTTCTTATCTTCGTTGTCGCTCACGGGGACTGAGTCGTGGACGTAGTTGCCGATGCTCTTCGCTTTCCGTAACAGTGCGGTCTGCTTCTGCCGTGCCTCCTCCTCTAGCGCCTCCTTCTGCGTCTGCAGCTCGTCTTTCTGCTTCTTCAGGTCGGCGAACTCCTCGGGGCTGCCCTTGGCTTTCCTGTTGGCGCTCATCTTCTTCTGCACTTCGTTGATCTTGGCGCCCATAGTTGTGCCGGCTTCATATTGCGTCTTGCGGTGGTCCTCGAACAGCTCAATGACTTCGTCGACGACTTCTTCGGGGGCATGTCGTTTGCGCTGCGAAGCTTTGATCTTGGCCGGGTCGCCGCCGCGCAACGTGACGAAGTCGTTGATATCCAGCATCGTGGCGGTATGGCCAGTCTGTCAAGAGAGGGCGAGAGGGAAGATATATGGCTTGGAATCACAAATGTGTGTCACATGCCATTGGAGGTCGTTCCACGAGTGCGGCCTTAGGCACCAGTCCGCGACCAACAACACTTGCAGGTTGCCACCATCCACCGGAAGAACAAGTGGCATCGCCTCAATTAAGTTCCATGTAGTGATTCTATCCTCACTCGTCCGGCGACGAGCTGCACCATCTCTATCATTCCCCCCAAGCCAGCAAACATGCGTCTTACCAACCTCATCGTCGCCATCTTCTGGGCCTTCGGTCCAAGGGTCATCTCGTTTGGCAAGAGCACCCGCTCCAACAGCGTCCTCCTCTCCCAAGTCAAGTCCTTGACCCTCCGCGCCGACCAACCCACCTCCCACCGCCGCATCTCCCCCATTCCCCAGCTATCTTGCGTGGGCGGCAACGCGGCCGGCCTCTACGATGTGGACGTGATGCGTTGCAAGAACGCCGGCTCCGATTACGACGTCGAGGACATCCAATGGACCTGCTCGGCCTCGTTGCCGCCGGAGTTCAAGCTAGGCTCGACGGATGTCATCTGCGAGGGTTACGATTCACCTGATGATTCCTATGTGTTGAAGGGAAGTTGCGGGGTGGAGTATCGACTGGTGTTGACTGAGCAGGGAGAGATCAAGTACGGGCGGAATGCGTTCGAAAGAGTATATCGTAAGCCGAGCGGGCAGAATGTTGTCAGTGCACTATTCAACTTGTTGTTCTGGGGCGTGTTTGGCGGTACGTTCCTGCTCATGGTGCTGAATGTTTCGGACCTGCTAACGAAACTTGCCAGCGGTCATCTGCGCGTTCATCTACAAGACGTGCATCGCACCTGCTCCTGCCAACCAGCCACCAGGCAACAACGGCCGTCTCGGCTGGAACGGCGGGGGCGGGGGCGGTGGCGACGACGGCGGAGATGACGACAACCCACCACCTTACACACCTCGTGCACCCAAGTCGAGCACTGAGTACCAAGCTCACAGCGGCACGGCGGGATCCAGTTCGCAGACTGGACAGCAGCCCTGGCGACCAGGCTTCTGGACAGGCGCAGCTGCTGGTATGTCGTCCCGCCTCCTCCCCGTCTCTACTTCGTCTCGGACCGGCTGACATCTCTCCCTCTTGTGCCGCAGGCGCAGCAGCAAACTACGCAGGTTCGCGTTTCGCGCAAAACCGCACCACGCGCCCCAACACATATGATTACGACCCGCCGCAAGCGCAAGCAGGCCCCTCGTCTTGGTTCGGAGGCACCCGAGCACCCGAAGCAAGAAGGTATGGAGGTGGCGGCGGCGGAGCGAGCATGTTCGGCGGCGGCGCCGGGCCCAGCAGGCCTTCGGGCTCGTCAATGCCGGCCCCGAGTAGCAGCCGACAGGAGTCGACGGGTTTCGGGAGTACGCGGAGACGGTGAGCGTCGTAATGGCCTCTGAGCTGTCTCTCGGATCCTCTCAGCGCCTCAAAAACACCGCCAAAATCCTCTGAGCTGCAGCCGCCGGCGGGACGTCGAGATCACCACTGCTGGACTAGAAGCAAGACCTGGAGCAGATGCAAGCGACGGACTTGCCACGAGCCATCGACTGTTCCGGGTCGAAGGCTTGGGACGACCGTACTGGACGTCAAGCTGCTATCTCGGGCTCCGCCGCGTCCTTGTATCGAGCACCGACCCGCTCGGTCATCTGCTCAATCCCGGTCTTGGTCTCCGTGTGCTCTTCGCTGAGGTGGCCATGTTTGATGAAAGCACCAGCGACGAGACCTACAGCGGCAATGGCGGTGTACATGTACCACATGTTGCGCATGCTGGACGCGAAGGCTTCCGTGACGATATTGCGCTGGGCAAGATCCTGGATCGTCTTGACGAGCTCGACGTTGGCGGCCGCTTGGCCGTTGGTGAAGGCCTCGACCAGCGTGCTGTTGATGCCTGCGTTCTGGAGAAGTTCGACTTTGCCGGCCATGCTGTTCTGGAAGATGACGCCACCTAGCACGATTGATATCGAGGTTGCGATATTCCGGAGCATCTGTTCCGCGGTGGTCAGCTACCAGCATCTGACGCCCCATTTACAATGCTTCGGGCCTACCCCGAAAGTCGCAGTGGCCGTTGCCGTGTCCGCCTGTGAGACGGTGTTCTGGATCGCGATGATAGGAGCCTCGAAGAGCAGTCCACAGCCACTCCCTGTGGAGTTGTCAGTGATAACAAAGCCCGGGAACCAACACTCTTGCAGCATACCTCCGATGAGCATGAAGCCCACAAGCCGAGCGATGCTTGTGTACGCATCGAAGGAGATGTACAGTCCCGTCCCGACCGTGATGAGAAAGACGCCGGCCCACATCACTTCCCTATACCGGCCTGTCTGGTGCATGATAATGCCGGAGATGATGCCAAAGGTGCCTTCGGACACGGTGATGGGCAACACCAGGATACCGCTGCGAACAGGCGAGGCCTGCTTCACCGACTGGAAGTAGAGCGGCCTACGTACGGTGTCAGCGACTTAGTCGAGCGAGAAAGTCAGATTGAGACGATGCGCGAGCTTACAGATAGTACTCGGCAGGGATGTAGCACATGCCCTGGGTGATGCCGATGAGAAAGACCGCACAATTGGATTTGCTCCTGAACATTGCGAGTGGCATGAGTGGGTATCGGGCCAGCCTCTGCTCACTGAAGAGGAAGACGCCGAGCATGGCCACGCTGAACACGAGCAGGCAGATGACTGTGGGACTCCTCCATGGAAAGACAGCACCGCCGAAATCCAGGCCCAGAAGCAGCATGACGATGACACCGAGGATTGAGAGGGTTCCGAACCAGTCGATTGCGGCCAGGCCATCTTTCAGTCCCGTCCGGGGGTTATGCACGTCTAGGTAGAAGAAGAGCAGGATGAAGGTGGTGCCGCACACGGGTAGATTGACCCAGAAGCACCAACGCCACGAAACGAGCTGGGTGAAGGCACCGCCGATCTACCAAACATCAGTCGTGTGTTGCGGCGAACCAAGCGGCCAACTCACCAAAGGCCCAGCACCGCCAGTGATGGCCCAAAGGACCTCCGTCAGCCCTAGGTACAACACTCGTTCCCGCATACTAAACAGGTCGGAGATCGTAATGAACACCAGCTGCAGCAACCCCCCACCCGCAGTCCCCTGCAGTGCCCGCGCCGCGATCAGCATGTTCATGCTCACCGACAGAGCGGCCATGATCGAGGCCCCCGCGAACAGCGCCACGGCGCCGAGGAGCGCGGGCTTCCGGCCCCAGATGTCGGAGCACTTGGCCCAGATCGGGCCGGCGGCGGCGTTGGCAAGGAGGTAGGCGCTACCGATCCAGACGTAGCCCGACGCGGAGTGGAGCTGGGCGGCAATGGTCGGGATGCTGGTTGCCATGATCGTTTGGTCCAGCGCCGCGATGCCGAGAGCGAGCTGGGAGATGGTCAGCTGGGGCCTGTCCTACGCCGAACGGTAGGCCTCGTACATATAGCGCAGTGAGAATGGCAGCCAGCCTGAATTTGGTGCGCGGCGCCTTGACATCTTCAAGTGTGAGAGGCTCCATCGGAAGTGCCGTCTTGTGCGATATGCCGGCTTCGCACTCGTGCGGTCTCTCATCAGCGTCGATAGTTCCCATGATGCATCGAACGTCTCTCGAACGAATGTGGCATTCAACGTGACGACGGAAAGACGGTAAGATCAAATATATATGTAGTCATCACGGCACATTGGCAGCTGGAGGATGACGAGCCCAAGTCCGAACTCCGCACATTAACACTGTCGCGGGTGGGGACAAAGGTCTGACGTGATACCACGACATTCATGTATTATGTTTGCTCGACAGTACCCCGTATATGTATATGATAGCACATCACCAGTCATCGTACAGATCCAGCACTCCCGCGTTCACCGTCCACAACAGCCAAGGAACACGAGCCAGGGCCCCAGGGGCTCTGCGGCCGTCCAGACCCGCCACCCACATCCCCACTCCCAAGTCCATTCGTCTCCCATCATCTTCCACCAGACCTCCCCACCGAAACCGTCGTCCATCTAGTCCATATTCAAACCCACGCCCCACCCGCACTGCCCAACCCGATCCGCGTAGATCCTACAGCTCAGACACACCTGCATGCGGCACCGCACTCGCTGACAGCGGAAGTAGAACCGGTCCAGCCGCTCCGTGGCCGAGTGCGGCGGGCCGTGTGAGCCGTAGGGGCGCGGGCAGTGGAACACGCGGCGCTGATCGCGGATGTCGATCCGGGCCCAGACGTGCTGCCGGAGGGGGCCTCCGTGGGGCGGCTGGTGATTGGGCTTGTGCTTGTTGGGCCCCGAGCGGCGGGGGTCCGTGTAGAGGCTGGCGCAGTAGTGGCGAGACGGCGGGGTGGCGGCCCAGGACCCGGCGCGCTCGCGGAAGATCGGAGGGATGTTGTAGTCCATCCGGCTGTTCTCGAGGGGAGAGCCGGGGATGATGGCCCACCCGATTGCGGCGGGACCCTGCCAGCCGGAAGTGCTGCCAATGTGGCCGAGGGAGATGCCATAATCCCTGCCGTGCACGCGCTCAGTTGCGTGGTGGCTTGGGGTGGAGCTGGGGTCGGAGCAGGAGCAGCTGCTGTTCGTGGTTTCCTGCGACCACGCGTTGCCGGCAGTGCCGGCAGTGCTCATTAGGCTGCTGCTATCGGACGAGCAGGGAGACGTGGGGTGCGTAGAGCGCGGAGACGAGGGCGGAGACGAGTGTCGACGTTGGAAGGGGTACATTCTGCCGGAGAATGCTGAGATCTGTGCTGAAGGCGTTGTTTCGGTGGGTTCGTAAGGAGTACAAGCGCTGGATTAGAAATGAGAGAATGAGAAGCTGGCCAGCAGCTGATTGTGGAAGGGCTGTGAGTCGCTGGAATGAGAAGAGTCGAATGGTGCCAGGCAGAAGCGTTTATATGGCAGTCTGTCAAGCGGTGCCCGTCGAGAGACCCGACTTTGAGTCAATGGCTTGAGACTCGGGTCGAAAGACATGTCTCCGACTCATATACTCGGCTGAGTGTCTGCCCTGGCGCGCAGACAAAGCGTTATCAGTATCCTCAGCGACACGGTAGTCGAGAATAGCGAGGTTTCTCATAAATTCGACTTGCCTGAGTCCCTTGTCTGGCTGCTCTGAAAAAGTCGTAATCCGCGACCTCGCTCGGTATTGCACGCTGCTAGGAGGGCCGAGACGTGCGTGCCGCCTCAGGTCTGTCAACGCCGTTGCCGGACTTTCTCATGCGACGCCCTAGCGACATTTGTACGCACATCGCGGATGTGAACGTGCCATGAGCTTCAATCAGTGCATCGGCATCTCAGTACATACATTCATGCATACACACACTCACTCCCGAATCCACGCAAACACAATCCGGGCGAGCTTCTGCGACGAGCGGTCGAAGAGCCAGTAGAACACTTCCCCGGCCGCCAGCGTGACGCCCAGGCAAGCGATGAATGCAATCCCCGTCGCCTTCGCGTACCCGTCCATGGAGTCGCCGATCATGTTGCTCACGGTCTTGATGCCGAGAGTGTAGGCGACGATGGACTGCAGGCAGAAGTAGCCTGCGACGTGTCAGTATGGACCCAACACTGCGACTTCACGGGCATAGAGCTCACTGTAGGAGCGCTGGCCCAGGAAGACAAACGCCGGGTTCCGGAAGACCTTCTGCAGCAGGTCGGAGGACTCGAGGAAGAGGTAGAAGCCGACGATGACCAGGTAGTCGTCCGCGCGGAGCTGCGGGGTCGTGGGATCGTTCCACGTGTACAGCCCCCCCGTCGCATACAGGCCGGTGTGGTACATGATCTCCGCGTTCTGCAGGCCCGGGAAGGCGGTCACCCACAGGAACTGCATGAGGAAGCCCGCGGCCATGCAGGCGGAGGCCACGGCGATGACCCGCAGACGATGCGCGGCGCACACAGCCTTGAAGTTGAAGTTGACCACCAGGTCCGCGAGCAGGAGGCCCGAGATGGAGAACCAGGCCCACGAGTAGACCCACCACGCCGTGAGGATGAAGACGCCGGCGCCGTACAGCCGCCACGTCTTGCGCGTGTAGGGGATGACGACCATGGTGGTGTACACCGTGTAGGACTGCTGGAAGACCGCGGTGATGACCCACAGCGTCTGCGTGGGGAAGGCCCAGTTGCCGGACTGCGCGGACAGGGCATTCGCTACCCAGAAGACCTCGAAGATGCTGTTGAAGTTCGACAGCGAGTTGGGCATGATCCACAGGCTGCCCATGGTGGACGACTCGTTCTCGGTCTGCTCGGCGAAGGCGGCCAGGTAGCTGGTCCCAAGGGTCTTGGTGAAGATGGCGTAGCACATGATGAGTGCTGCCGCGGTGGGGAACCAGAGGCGGATGCCGCGGCGCACGACGGCGCTGGCCAGCGTGACTTTGCTGGGGTCCAGCAGAAAGGGCAGGCAGATGGTGCGGGCGGAGAGGAAGATGATGGAGGAGTAGATGAGGGAGCCGTTCCAGAAGAGGACGGAGAGGGACTTGCGCAGCGCGAGCTGCCCGCTCGAGCCCTCGTCGTTGGCGGAGCCCGCCACCGCCGTGGGGACGAAGGTGTCCATGAAGACCCAGAGGAAGCTCATGATGGCCAGGCAGCCTCGCACGCCGGTCAGGTAGTCCTGCGACGCATCGTGCGCGCTATGCGAGGCCTTAGGTGCCTTGTCCGTGAGGCTCGACGGTACAGCGGCGGAGAGCCATCGGGGGAGTGGTTTGCGTTGCGGGCTCGCAGCGTCGTCAACCGCCATCGCTGTGGAAGACCAAGGCTCACGGCTCTCACGATGAAGTCCTCGTACGGTCGATGATGGTCGAGCCGACGTTCCTGCCTCTCAGCCCTCTGATGACTCGTTCCCGTCGTTCCGCCGCCTGCAGGTACAGCACGCCTTGAATCCTCGAGGATCACTGCTCCGGGTCGAAAAGGGGATCGCCACAGCACGCCTGGCTCGCCGCGGCCGCCAAGGTCTCTGGTGATGATTGCGGTACGCCTGGGTCGCCGTAGCTGAGACTGTGATCGGGTGGACCTGTGGCAGGCCCGTCCGTCTGGTGGGCCTGGGTAATGTTGGCAATAACGGCCTGATTGCCGCACGACACGTCGCCTCCCGCCCGAACGTGGACGGGTCCCTAAGGTGTCGTTGGCGGAGCCCTACCGCCAAGTGCCATGCACAACAGCCTTTGCCGCGTCTGCGGTGGCCACAATACATCCCTCCATCTGGCTAGCCTCCCCGTAGCGCTCGATCTATCTGTGGCGAGCACCCGACGCACGCGGCCAGCCGACGTCTTGGCTGCCCGCCGGCTGTCGATCATCGAGCCAGGTGAAACAGTCCCAGCCCTGCCAGCTCCGCAGCGGCGGCTTGATTGGGCGAGGGCGGGACTGCATGATGCAGCGTCGGTGGCCTGGGAACCTGATAACGGGTGCGCTACGGGCTCCGCGGTGCAGGACGGCAGGATCGCTGTGGCGCCAGTGTTACCTGGTGGGGCTGCTGATCAACACATGTGGGCTTGATAGCGTGGCTGGTGGGGTGGTGTGCTCGATAGCAGTTGCATGCAAGCGATGCGCTAGTATGAGATGTTCGTGGGTATCGACGACCCGCCGAGCACTGCTTCTCTGCAGGAAACGCCATTGTCAAGGTACTGTACCGGCAGAAAGGAGGCTTCCCTCGGCCGAGATGGCGGACTACGACGAGAAGCGCGGCTCCCTCCGCCTGACCGTGTCGTCGCTCCCCAGCGACACGGATGGCTACGACGGCGGGCAGCAGAAAGAACCACTCGCCCCACGACCCTCTGGTATGGCGTCCACCTCGCGCGCCCTCCAGGACTGGACGACGCCGGCGCTGATGGTCTCGTACTTTGTCTTCTCCACTGCACTGTACACCTTGATCCCGGATGGCGGGCGCAAAGTCTTCTGGTTCCTGTACCTCACCGTCGCCACCCTGGTGGCGGGCATCACGGCGCTGGAGGCGTATGATGGGCTGACGCTGCTAAATGAGGCGCGGAAGGCGATCAAGAAGACCGACGGCGTGGACGGCAAATTCAAGACCGCCGAGGATCAAGTGCCCGGTCTGCATTTGATCTTCGACGCCGGCCAAGAAGATGGCCTCGTGGACGCCGACTCCATCACCTGCATGGCCGACGAGCTCGTCTACCCGGAAGACAAGGTGACCATCACCGTGCTGCGGACCTCTGGGCTGATGACGCCAACGTTGGACTACATCGGCAACGGCAAGCTGCACAACCTCCGCGTCTTGACTGTGCCCGTCACGGCCTCGACTTCAGCAGCATCGCGCGTGGCGTACTGTCTCGCCCTGGACTCCCACCAACCCGCCATTTCCATCACCGGCCTCTTCGCCGCGGATGAGCGGCCGCATCCGCACGCGGCGCGACACGCGGTGGAGAAGTTACTGCAGGACGCGAAGATCGACATCGTGCAGGGCCGCGACATCAAAGTCTCCACGGGATCCTTCCTCGACAATCTCATCACCATCGAGCACGATCTCACGCACGCTTTGTGCAAACCGGGCGGGAGCCTGACCTGGGGCTTCAGCATGCCGACCGGCACGAACGCGTACTGGCGGACGGAGGCACTGCGAGCGGCCGCGACCTCCACCGCCATCGTCCGCAGCGAGGGTCTGGATCTGCCGTACGCGGCGCTGGCGCGGAATCTCCGCACCGTCTTCGACCTGAAAGTCATCTCGTACTCCTCCTGCGCGCCCAACCTGGTCGCGTACTGCCGCGAGCAAGTCGCCCTGGCCCGCCGGCTGGCCATCGCGACGGGCCGGTACACGACGCTGGCCTTCAAGCGGCACCGCACCGGCGCCGAACAGACCCGAGCCAAATGGGCGCCCAAGAAGCGCTTCTCGGTCATCTATACGCTGCCCCTCTCGCGCCTGGTGACCCACGCCATCCTGCAGTACTTCTGCATGTCCCTCGCCCTCCTCTGCATCGCGACACCGCATTCCGCCGCGGACCTGGCGCGGACGCTGTACTTCCCGTTCCCGGTCTCGATCTGGTTTGTGGCCATCGGGTACGTCGAGATTTCTCCCGAAACTCTATCACGTGGGGATCGCCCGCTAACGAACGTTATATAGGGTGCTGTGCTTGGTGGCCACGGTGGCCATGGCGTACATGGCCCGGTCGGAGTTTGTGTCGTTTTGGACGGCCCCTTTGATGGTGCTCACATACCCGCTCCTGGTCTTCTTTCACGCCGGGGTGGACGTGTATGGGCAGGCGAGCGCGATAGTGACTTAGACACATGTATATCACGCCACCACAATCTAACGAACGTCGACATGTCAGCCCATCCCAGCCACAACCGTCAGGGCCGTTGTTTGACACGTTCGAAGTGTTCCAGTGCAATTAACTCGCAGCCAAGCACATGCATCCCGTGGAGCCCGGCAAGAGCCCGGGAGCACGCGACACTCTAACGAGCACCCCCCCCCCGGCCCCGCGGAGCTGTTTCCTTGCGAGGTCCCGCGGACTGCCGTCTACCCGCTCCCCACGCCTCAGGCGTGCCGCCGAGGCCGGGACGAGCGCGATACTCTTGTTCCTGCAGCATGCGGGTGAGAAATCAGGCTCGCCAGGGCAACGTCAGTGCTAATCCCGTCCGCTTTGCTCCAAGCCTGTCCGCGACTCGTCGTGCTCGGCGCGCTGGCCATGGCACGATGTGATTATCTCGGTGGCGCGTCAGGCTGCCGGCCGCCCGACCTGATGATCCACTCGCGGGGTTGCCGGGGGGGAGGGCGGCGGCGAAGATACCACATGTGCTGCTACAGTACTAGCAGCAGACGTCGTGTAGGTTTGGGCTGCTGTTGATGAAGATGTCTCCCGCTGTTTCCCATTGGCTTCGTCGCTGCGTGCTTTGCTGGCAGTAGTGATGTATGGCGTCGACCAGCTTCCTGTCGTTCCCGCCCGCCGCACCCCTCTCCTCCTCCTCCTCCGCCTCCTCCTCCTCGCCATCGCCGGCGGACAGATCCGTCATGTCGCCGCCCAGAACACCACGCTGCCGGCGGCGA